>ARYC01008634.1:0-10657 GCA_000711775.1 Oxytricha trifallax
ATTTTGCAAATTGGCCTAATTTCTCTACTAACCCCAATAAGACCCCCAACTACACCCTACAAATCAAAGCACTTATAAACCTTACTAAGGGGTTTTGGGGGTTTTGATTGCGTATAAATAATAAAAGTACTAAAATACATTTAAAAAATAATGTATTAGGGGATTACTAGAAATATTTCAGAAATTGATGGAGGGAGAAAATTTTCTGCTCCCCAAAATAGTATATGTAAACAAAGGGGGGAAGTTTCCTGCACCATGAAAAAAACTTTAATTTCTTTAATTTTTATAATCTTTATCATTAATATATTATAATAACTTATATTTTATTATATGATATAATTTCAAATATCTTATCAAAGTAAACATATATTATAATTTTAAATAACTAGTAAATAAATAATTACATTATATAATGAGAAAATGGATAATTATATACCTTTAAATTATATTAAAAATGTTTTTTATTTAAGATAAGGTATAATTTAAATTTAAATGTTGGGACAGGAAACTTTCTAGGAAACCAGGAAACTTCTGAGGAGGCAGAAAACTTTCAAAGGAGGTAGGAAACTTCCTTTGGGACGGGAAACTTAAAGGGGCAGGAAACCCCCCCCCATATAGTTAAATTAGATAATGATATTTACAGTTAACTAATTTAAAAATAGAATAATCTAAATAGCCTTCAAAAGTTATTCTTTTTTCTTGTAATAAGGAAGTGATAATACAAAAAGTGACCCTTTTCCGAATAGAGATTTGAATTCTATATTGCCTCCCATCGCATTTGCTAAATTTTTGCTGACCTAAAGACCTAATCCACAGCCTTCTCTGTTTAAATCTCTATTCTTCATGATCTTTGTAAATGCTGAGAATAATTTTGCATGCTAATCTATACTTATCCCTACTCCAGTGTCTTTTACATTAAAGTATTAATTATTATCAAAATTTCAGTACAGTTAAACCAAATAAAATTAATTAACATTAAACTAAACGAGGTTGGTCTCAATATCAAACTTGACAATAATTTTGACATACCCTTCTATTGTATATTTAATCCCGTTTGACACTAAGTTAATCAGAATTTGCTTCATCCTATTTAAATCAGTAAACATTTCTTTAGGGACATTTTAGCCCTATACCTCGTAGCTAAGATCTATGTTTTTAGTTTAGGCTTTGAATTCTAAAATATTGATGATCTCCTCTAAGCAATCTTAAATTCTGATTTATTAAATGTTTAGAATGAAGTTTTTTGCTTCAATTTAGGAAAAATCAAGAATATCGTTCATCAAGTAGAGCAATTTTGAATTAAAAATACAAGCAATTTTTTTCATTTTTTTGTAAAAATTGATTAAAATTCGTAAATAAAATTTTAATAAGCATTAGATTTGATGAAATCTTAGCAGTTTTCAGAAATCTTCTTGGACTCTCTTCATTAACATAAGGGTCCAATAGTTCTAATGAAGATATAATGGCATTAAGAGGATTTCTAAATTCATGAGCAGCAGATGCAAATGCTATCGTTTTCATGCTTGACATGTTTTTCTCTTTCTGGTATAATAAATAGGCCATTTATAATTTTGAACAAAACTTTAAAATTCTTGATAAATTTATTTATATTCAAGCCAAAAAGACATATCTCTGATAGTAGTAAGAACATAATTTTTAGGCCCAGAGTTGATATGGCTTGTAAAGACCTAAAGCTTTTTCTTTTATATTTAATTGCCCAAGTTCCCTGCATAAGTAAAATATGCTCCTTCTACTCTTGGATTAGGATAAAAGCAAAAATATAATATAAAAAGTAAAGGATCATCTTTTTGTTCCGTAATGCTAAAATATTTAAAAAATTTTAAATTAATATTTGAATTTAGTCATGTTTTTTAGTAATAATAAACCCATCTATAGGAGACATTTTTTAGAAATTTCTAGTATGAGTTAATATATAATTCCAGATGTTTTCATAGTGAATCATAGTAATATCTCCATTTTCTGAATTCTTTGACTTAGTTTTATTTTTATCAATTTTGAATTTAGTACTTGCTAGGGATTCCTTAACTTTTTGTTTTTAATATTTTTTCAATAAATCTTTCTAATCTTATTACAAGCAAGAACATCTGAGGTTTTAATTATCAAAGATTAATAAAAAGAATTGTCTCTATATTAAAATAGATCTTGTCGATTTGATCATTGTAAAATAAAATGTCTTAATCTTCGCAAATAAAATAGCTCAAAATTAATAAAACCATGAAATCCAAAAAACCCTTATTTTTAATCTTATGTCTATAAAATAAATTATATCCAAATGCTAAATAATTTTAATGTTTTTCTGGTTTATATAATTTGAATACTTTTAATTATTAATTATAAATTCGCTAATGATAATTCCATCATGGTGAGTAGTCATTAAATTTTAAAACATCTGTAGCATCTATTTCTGATTTTATTTATTCTTAAATTTTTCCCTCTCTTTAATTACTATTTACCTTGAGAAAATGTAAATGAAGGTGAAGCTGGTAAGGAAAAACAGATTGAATCTGCAATGTTTTATAATTTTAAATTATTATTCAACAATATTAGTCATTCTAAACTTAAATCACTATCGAATTCATACGCAATAAATTTTATGAACACTTTAATTTAATTTATGATTACTAAATATTTAATCTGTAAAATCTCATCCTATCATTAACCCAAAACCATGTTCTTAAAAATAGATATACCATACATATAAAGTATACAAAAAATAGTCTTTTCTAGCAGTAGCTCATAAATGATAGAGTTGAAATTAAACCAGTTAAGACAGACTAAATTACGTTTATTTATATTTAATTTGTAAAATAATATAAAAATTAAGACAGCGAATAAATCTACTTAAGCAAAAGTTGCATAACCTTATACACCACTTTCGACCAAGGCTATAAACATGGTTAAAGTTTGTATATTATCTCTAAATATGATAAATTTCAAGTATTTAAATAAGAATGACAAAATTTTATATTCAGAATAAAGATTTATTTTTCACGAATTTAATAGCGATGTTCAATGATGCCCATTATATTTTTCTAGATAACAAACATTAAATTGAAGCAACTGCAAAAAGAAGTGCAATTGACAAGCCAGCCCAACGAATATTAGGGTATTTTCCTTTCAATTCGACAAATCTGTAGATTTGAAAAATCATGAATATTAGCATCATTACTGTGAGCTCTGATAAGTAGATAATCATAAATTTCAAATTGGTCTATTGTCAAATTAAAATTATTTTGATTTTGAATTTAATTAACTTAAATGCTAATTTAGTGATAATACTACTATTTCTAATAGTCTCGTTCTAGTTCTTAATCGATGAATTTTAAAGAAAACCATTCTTGTTTATATGGTTAACTCATGTTTACTAATAAATCTTACATATTCTCATAATTACTATTCGTCAAATTTATATTGAAATAACTTTTAAATAATTTATTCAATATCGTCGCTGTAATTTCTTTAGAATTGATTAACTTAGATAATATTTAACTTCATAAATATACATTATAAATTTCTTTTTTTAAAAAAAAAGAAAATTTAATAAGATAAATCTTTCTAACTTGAATTTGCTCTACTTATGATATCACCTTGATATTAAAACCCCAAAATCCCTTAGTAAGGTTTATAAGTGCTTTGATTTGTAGGGTATAGTTGGGGTCTTATTGGGGTTAGTAGAGAAATTAGGCCAATATAAAAAATAAAATAATAGAAATTAACGAAATTTAGGGTCCATTTATGATGAGTAATATTTAGATTTACTGCTTGAGCTTATGTATGGTACAAGTATTAATATAGACTAAGTCAAACCAGTGATGAATTATTGTGCGATTGCAAAGCTATAGTGTAAGAGTGCTTCGACTGTAAGGTATCATTGCATGTTAGCTGTTTAGTATTATAACTCAGGCTCTTGAAAACATCCTGCTAGAAAAATAATTTATCTTAGGTTCATAATGACTACCTATTGGACTCAAATATTTTAAAATACTGAGAGCAAATTTCCTCTTGACTAGCAAGTTTTGATATTTTATAAAAAGTTTTCTGAAAAGTGCATCCCTTTATATACCATATACCATTGCTAATATTTTTAGGAGAAAAAGCCTAGCATTTAAGATAAGAGAGTAATTAATTTACGGTCCCATTTTATAGTAAATAATTATTTAAACAATATTTATGAATAAATGCAGAAATTTAATGATAATATCATCAAGTTTATACTCGCAATGAAGTTATTTACCTTTATCGCCTTTATTATTTGATAGGTCCTGGTATAAAATATGATAATATTGAAGTCTATGACAAAATGGTAAAAAGGTTTTTACTCTATTAATTTTGTACGTAAGTAGAGAAGATCTAGGATTAGAAAGTTCTTTTATTCGTACCTCTAATGCGAAAATTGTCCATTAAATTTTAATAAAAGCCATAAGATAAATACAAAGAGTTAGACATCTTCCTGTTATTTTTACAACCTCTATGTTCACAAAAAGTGCAAAAGAGCTTAAGAAAAGTCAATCAAATTTTTTTAATGCAGTTTCCTATAGCCTAAAATTTAATGGGATATAATTCTACTGAATTATAAAAATGAAAAAAATAATCTATTAAACGGATATCTAAATGTAAGTGTCTCTTAGACATCTTTATAAAACTTCATTCTCACTAAATGAATAGTCTGTGATTTTCTCTCTATCTATCATAATTTTCAAAAATAAAGATAAAAGCTTTCTTGAGAAATTAGGATGATTCTTAAGCTCCATGAATCAGGTCTTTCTTATTAGTATGCCTTGCTTCTCTTAATCATCAGGATAAATATAAAAGCTTTTTTTAGCTTTATTAATGATTTCTTTAAGATAAATCTCTCTTTATGTACTAAGAATGCCAATGAATTAAATCCTTTCTGGAAGCTTTTTAGAGACTTTTCCTCATTAGGAAGGAAAACAAAATCCTTCTCTTCGTCTTTTATAGAATCCTAAAATAAGATTTGTGATAGAAATCTTTCGTAATTCGGTATTTCTTTAATTTAAACTCATATTTTTAAAAAGTTTTCTACACATTAGAGGATATACTTTAAGAATTGTGTAGACTTAAGATGAGTAATCTTATTCGGTATATAATCCACATTCATTTAGAACGAGCAGTATCATAATTAGTTTGCAAATGTATTTATAATACTTAGAGAGGTTTAGAAAAGAGAAGATAAGAACCTAGCATTTAACTCACAGAAATGATTTATGGTGTTAAAGAGCTCCATGATCAAGGGCATGTTCAAATATAAATATTAACTCTTAATCTTCATCTTTTAGAAATAGTAATCATTGCCAATATGATAAAGATTCAACCTTTGTTAGGTAAGGTATTTTGTTCAGCAGGAACTCTTAAAATTCTAGAATAATGTATTAAATACTCTTTATAACGGGATGCTTGGACCGTAAGTTCTATAATCCTAGTGACCTATTTGAATTGTATTTCTTACTTTGATATAAAATTGAGAAAAAAAATAATAAATAAATTCAACAGAGAAAATATTAAGCAATATGATTTTTGTTAAGCTATAAAAAAGATAATTGTGCCAGAAACTTAATATCCATGATTTCATATTAACGATATACTTTAGAGATACAACAAGGATAAGCAGACAAAATTAAAATAATTTAAGTAAATTAATATTCTATTATTTCATATTAATCTCACAAGAAATTGCGTTTTCTGTACAAATCCTAATAAGACAACCCTAATCCCAATAAGATCCAAAACTACAGCTTACAATTAAAATTACTAAAACAACTAATTAAGGGGTTTTGATTGGGAATTTAAATTAGTTTAATAAGAAGGCATTGCTGTTATGATAAATATGAAATAATCCTATTTGATATATAGTATACGTTTTTAATGATAAATTAATTCTTAATTCTATCAATATTTTATATAGCTAATATTTAAATTCAATGTTTTGAAATAAATCTCTAGTGTTTGAGAAAAGTAATTCTTAAGTAGCCTTACATAATATATTTTATTTCTCAATAATAATTAATATGAAATTAATACTTACTCTAAAGGTTTATAAACTCTGGCATTACAAATCTATAAATTGTAAAATTTCTTATATATTTAATTTTAGATAATAACTTAATTAATTAAAAAAAAATTCAAAATAAAACATTGCAGAATTAAAAAGAAAATATTTCATTTTTATATGGTTGCAATTTTATTGAAAGTTCAACCAAAAATTCATTACACTTTAGCATCTATATTTGGAGTTTAATATAATTTATTCCTATTTTTTTAAAGTTACTCTTTATAATTAATAAATTATTTAGATAGTTAAGTTATTAAAATAAATTAATAATGAATTAATATTCCTTCACAACTTTCCTCAAGAAAGATTAGTAGATGCCCCCCACCCTACCTTGACCTGTCCAAACTCTCGTCCTTCTTTTATAAAAGGACTCAAGACATACACAACTATATACACCATACCAGCAGCAGACATATATCCCGTACTTTCAACGAGATATTGACACAACAGAAACCTAATCCTTTCTTTTTAAAGAGTAGAAATAAAAACGAAAATTAGGTTTCATCCCATTAAGCACGTCAAAATTTGCGAACCACCCTACCGTCTAGCCAGTTAGTTCAATTATAAAAAATAGAGCATATTTTACCAAAGATTTAATAAAAAAAATAAATCAATTTATTTTCATTAATTTATAATTAAGATTAAAATGCTCATAAAAAAGATAGTAATAATGATTTTTAATCTTTAAATGTAATTAATGATAAATTAAAATATTCTAAAATAAATCAGATAATTTCAATTCTTAATATATTGATTTATTAACTCCTTTACTTTGCAGTTGCTTATTGGCTTTGTTATTAAGTTATTATATTGTAGGAATAAATTTTAAATTGGGAAATTATAATAAGATAAATTAAAATTAAATCAAATTAATGGCAGTTAAAGTTGTCTAATTTAAACGATTTTAGGGCTCATTCGATAGAGAATTTAAAATTAGCTGACATCTTAAATCATTATTATACCCTCATATTAAAATCGAGTTATCTCGCTCCAGGAATACGATAAATAGTACCGCCAATAATAAAGTCCAGCTATTTTAAATTTCTTTATCGAATAAACCCAAGACTGTTTAAATTGGCCAACTTTAACTGCCAATAATTTTATTAATTATTTATTTAATTTAAATTAATATCCCAATTTCGAATTTATTCCTCCAATATTTACCAAATAAAATGAATTACTGTTTAGGCTTGAGAAAAAAAAATTTTTATTCCTTAAAATTTTCATTAATTTTAAATATAAAACCAAATAATTTAAAAGTAATCAAAAGCTTCATTCAATTAATTACTTTACTATCCAGAAAATATATCCCCTGATATTAAAATAAAAATAGTCTATGATATATCAACGCCCTCATCCCTAATTTATAATATGTTTATATAATATCAATATAATTTATTAAATATAAGTAATTGCAGTGACCATTTAATGCCCATTCATAATTGGCATATTGTAATCACTAATAACCATCTTCAGGCAGCTTTATTCATGATTTTCAGCTTTGCATAATCCATTTAAATTTCGTTTTATTCTAATATATTTTTTAAAACCCTCTTTTCCATTAAATGCTTTTTCAACTTTAGTAATGCCTTACTACTCCAAAATTCCTTCTAAAGCTATTAAATTAAAGGGTTCGTCGTCAACTATCAATATTTTGGGACACTAACATTCTGAAGGATTTTAAGAGGAATTATTCAAATCTCTTAATGGGATTGAAAGGGATTTATATTAACAAAATAATATTAAGGTAAAACTTTAAGAACTAATTTATAATGACAGATACATTTATTAATATTGACCACTATCTGACTATCTAATTCTTAAAGTTTAATATGTACTCGCAGTAGGATATGAATTAGAGGTTTAATTGTTAAGTGTCCTCCTCTACTATTCACCTTATAGGTATTTATTTAGTTTAAACAATAAAATTACAATTATTTATCTGGCCTAGTCTTTTGTATCAATCCCCTTTAAGTCAAATAGAGATTATCATCTTTATCAGACGAAAAGTACTAATATTCCTCTTCATTCTTGTCTTAGTCATTTTAAAATTCAAGGTCTATATGATTTAGAGTTTGTTCTTAAATGTCTAGTATTTCAATAGATTATTTCGCATCTTCCGTTATTTCACTGATTTTATTGTTATGTAAATATGATTACTAGTGTACTTAATCTGAAGAATCAAAGTTAAATTGGTGGTTGATTGAATTTAATTGTTTGTCCTTCACTTTATATATAGTTTTTGTAATGATTTAATTATTATATAAAATACACACACTTTATCTATAATATAATTATTTTCACATTAGGCATATTAGTTCTAACCGAGATACCCCTCTCCACACTATAAAATAACTTTTAAAATATGAATTTTATTTTCATACAATGAATCTAACTCAATCATGAAATTCTTGGTTATATTATACAAGTTATTTTTTAAAATACTATATCGTCGACCTTCTATGACACAAGATCCAACAACAATAAAACTTATCTTCAAATTTTAAAAGATTTACTTTATAAAAATAATGATATTGATTATTATCTGTTCCGCCCGAGATCCCCTCCCCCACCCACCCCCCCGTCTCCCGGTCAACGAGACCCCCTCCCCAACCCCTCCCCCGCCTCCCCCACCCCCTAAAATACCCCATTTTATATCAAATCTTGTACCTAGAGGGTCTAAATCGAATTCCTTCTTGACATCTCGACATCATAGACCCTATTTAATATCTAAAATTTCATAAGATTTTCAATATTCTTTATTTCCATTTTAGTGCCTTATATGATATAAATTTTATGATTTGATAAGTTTCACTAAGTTTGTTAACCATTTTTAAACTTTCCCAAATGAAATATAAATATAAATACTTTACCATTAAATATTATTAAAATTTTATTTCTAAATAAAATATATATACTATTATGTACAAAATTTAATTTAAAAATTTTTATCTCTTAAATCAACTTCATTCGACATAATTCGAAGAAAAAGCCTGATTAATTTTTCAAGTTTTTAATTATAGCAAGTTTTTCAAAAATAATTAAAATTTAATTAATCAAATAGCCCAAATTAAAAACTTGAAAAATTAATCAGGCTTTTTCTTCGAATTATGTCGAATGAAGTTGATTTAAGAGATAAAAAATTTTTAAATTAAATTTTGTACATAACAGTATATAAATTTTATTTAGAAATAAAATTTTAATAATATTTAATGGAGAAGTATTTATATTTATATTTCATTATGGAAAGTGTAAAAATGGTTAATAAACTTAGTGAAACTTATAAAATCATAAAATTTATATCATATAAGGCACTAACACTGAAATAAAGAATTTTGGAAATTTTATGTAATTTTATATATAAAATAAGGCTTATGATGTCGAGATGTCAAGAAGGAAATCGATTTAGACCCTCTAGGTACAAAATTTGATATGAAATGGGGTATTTTAGGAGGTGGGGGAGGGGGCGGGGAGGGGGTCTCGGTCGACCGGGAGAAGGGGAGGGGGTGGGGGAGGGGATCTCGGGCGGAACAATTATGCATAAATTATATTTTTAAAATTTGAATATCTTAAATCAACTTCATTCGTTATTGTTCGAAAAAACAGACATATAAATTTATTTTTATTCTCATAGATATTTTTTAATTATAAATAATATATAGAATTAAGTAATAAAAATATAAGATTGTTTTTCGAATAATGACGAATGAATATGATATAAGATATTTAATTCTCAAAAATAAAATTTATGCATAATAGTCAATATAATGTTTATAAAGTGAATTTATTTTAAGTTTGGAATCTTGCGATAAATAGGTAGACAGATACAGTGAATTAATAAATAACTTGTATAATCAAAACCCCAAAACCCCTTAGTGAGGTTTATAAGTGCTTTGATTAGTAGGGTAAAGTTGAGGTTTTATTAGGGTTAGTAGAGAAATTAGGCCAGTTTGCAAAATGAGAAATAGAAATTAGCGATTTTTGGGGTCTATTTATGATGAGAAGTATTTAGATTTACTGCTTAAGCTTAGGTATGGTGCGAGTATTAATATAGACTAACTCAAACCAGTTATGAATTATGCTGCTATAGCAAATCTCCTGCGCAAGAGTGCCTCAACAGTTAGGTATCATTGCTTGTTAGCTGTTTAGCAATTCAATTCTGGTTATTGATAACATCCTGTAAGAAAATAAAAGTTCTCTAAGCAGCATATTGAATATCTCTGCGATTCTAAGACTCTTAAGTATTGGGCACATTTCCCATTTGACTAGCGAGCTGTGATGTTTCATCGCAAGTTTCCTGACATGCGTATCTCACCATAGACTATCGCAAATATTTATTGAAGAAATGGTATTATCTTCAAGACTGTCAATAGAGTGAAGAGAGTGATTAACTTTACTCTGCCATTTTATAGTAATAATTTAAACTATATATATGATTAAATGCAGAGGTCTGTTGATAATAACATCAAGTTCATACACGCTGATGAAGCTGTGTTTACGTTCAACACCTTTATTAATAAGTCTTGGTACAAGAGGTACGATAATATAAAAGTGTATGACTAAAAG
>ARYC01008636.1:0-37471 GCA_000711775.1 Oxytricha trifallax
TCATGCACTTCGTTTTGGGTTTTCATACGTGACTCTAGGGTTTTCATGCATGACGCAATACGCTGAGTCTTCGCTTCGCTCAGGACTCGCGTCTCAATTTAAATAAAATTGCCTCGGCTTTGGCTTACCCGAAGGGTTTTGGCGTCAGCCTTTTTTCAGGTTTTCAAAAAAGAAAAGATTTTTGTTATAATTCATCTACATTATCTTAATTGCAACTGTTCTTTACTTATTATACTTGACTTTTTTCTCTTATTATTATTTCTATACTCTATTATATATCTTTGTCAAGTCTTTATTGCCTAGTCGCCCTTTGATATCCCTATATATGGGGTTTTGGGGCTCCGCAGATCGTCATTTTTTCAACCTTGATTTTTTATATATAAACTGTGCGTGACGCTTTGATATATATATTAATTGGGGTTTTGCGGAGGGATAAAACGGGATTTTTCCCCAGTGTAAGATATTATTTAACCAAAAGTCATATCTAATGTGATATTTATCCCACAATCAACTATGGAGATTCGATATCGCGTGGTCAATAATAAAATTATTTTTTTTACCTGACTCCCTTTGGCTTCATAGTCAAAAAATAAAGAAATTTGAAAAAGTTCCAAATTATGAAAATAAAGTTGCTTCACTCTATATATAGCCTCTAAAAAAAGGGTCAAAACATAGTGTTAGAAAAAATATTTTCAGATTCCTGACTACTACTCATAAAAAAATAAAGTTGTATAAAATTTGGTATTTTGTATTATAAAAATGATAACAAACACAAAATAGATATAAGATTCATAATAAGAACGAAAAAAGATTATGTAATTATTATGGATTCCTTGAATCTGTGAGTACTTACCCATAAAATTAAAAAAAACTCAAAAACCCTACAATTTTGATAAGAAAAACCCTGACAATTTGATAAGAAAACCCGATAAAAATAAATAAATCAAAAAAGTTGCAAGAAATAATATATACTTCAATATGTTACTAAAATGCTTAACAAATTGTACAAAACCTAGAAATCCTTTTTATTTGTTAAGAAAACTCTTTCATTATTATAAGAAATCCCTTCTTACATTAAAATTTATTTACTCCCTTTTGTTTCTCTCTGGGTTTTGGTGGGAAGGGTTCTCTTGGGTTTTTCACTGAAAATATTGAGAATGAAACTTCAATAATGTGATTGGTTGAATATAATAAAAATTGACAAAACTAAAATATTGATAATATGGAAAAAAAAGTTGCTTCACTCGATATATAGCCTCTTAAAAAGTGATAAAAACATAGTGTTAGAAAAAATATTTTGAGATTCCAGGCTACTACTCATGAAAAATAAATTTATATATAAAACACTCATTTTATTAGAAAAATGGTATAGGAAAGTTGTAATGTATTTGAATAAAGAAGTACTAATATGTAAATGATATAATTTTGGATTACTTACTCATCAAATTGTGAAAACCCTACTATTTTCATTAGTAAACCCATTGCTATTCATTATAAATACTAACTTAGGCATCTCTTTGGGTTTTGGGGAAGGTGTCTCTGGGTTTTCATTCTATAGTAAAGACCTTCTAATCAGTAGAAAGTACTATCACTTTGGCTTTGCAAGTTTGACTTTGTGTTTTCATGCACTTCGCTTTGGGTTTTCATATGTGACGCAATACGCAGAGTCTTCGCTTCGCTCAGGACTCGCGTCCAAATTCAATAAAAATTGCCTCGTCTTTGGCTTACCCGAAGGGTTTTGGCGTCAGCCTTTTTTCAGGTTTTCAAAAAAGAAAAGATTTTTGTTATAATTCATCTACATTATCTTAATTGCAACTGTTCTTTACTTATTATACTTGACTTTTTTCTCTTATTATTATTTCTATACTCTATTATATATCTTTGTCAAGTCTTTATTGCCTAGTCGCCCTTTGATATCCCTATATATGGGGTTTTGGGGCTCCGCAGATCGTCATTTTTTCAACCTTGATTTTTTATATATAAACTGTGCGTGACGCTTTGATATATATATTAATTGGGGTTTTGCGGAGGGATAAAACGGGATTTTTCAGTGTAAGATATTATTTAACCAAAATTCATAGATAATGTGATATTTACCTCACAATCGACAATGGAGATTCGATATCGCGTGGTCAACAATAAAATTATTTTTTTTACCTGACTCACTTTGGCTTCATGATCAAAAAATAAAGAAATTTGAAAAAGTTCCAAAAATTGAAAATAAAGTTGCTTCACTCGATATATAGCCTTTAAAAAAGGTGTCAAAACATAGTGTTAGAAAAAATATTTTCAGATTCCTGACTACTACTCATGAAAAAAGAAAGTTATATTTAATTTGGTATTTTGTATTATAAAAATGATAACAAACACAAAATAGATATAAGATTCATAATAAGAACGAAAAAAGATTATGTAATTATTATGGATTCCTTGAATCTGTGAGTACTTACCCATAAAATTGAAAAAACTCCCAAAACCCTACAATTTTGATAAGAAAACCCTACTAATTTGATAAGAAAACCCGATAAAAATTAATAAATAGAAAAAGTTGCCAGAAATAATAATATATACTTCACTATCTTACTAAATTCCTCAATAAATTTATCACATCTTTGAAAACCTTATTTATTTTATAAGAACACTTTCCCTTTATTATAAGAAATACCTTCTTACATAAAAATTTACTTACTCTCTTTGGCATCTCTCTGGGTTTTGGTGGAAAGGTGTCTCTGGGTTTTCATGAATATGAAGAAATGAAAACTCATATGTGATTGGTTGAATATAATAAAAATTGACAAAACTAAAAAATTAATAAGAGGGAAAAAAAAGTTCTTCACTCGATATATAGCCTCTTAAAAAATGATAAAAACATAGTGATAAAAAAAATAGTTACAGATTCCAGACTACTACTCATGAAAAATAAATTTATATATAAAAAACTCATTTTATTAGAAAAATGGTATAGGAAAGTTGTAATGTATTCGAATAAAGAAGTAATAATATGTAAATGATATAATATGGGAATACTTACTCATCAAATTCTGAAAACCCTACTATTTTCATAAGAAAACCCATTCCTATTCATTATATAATTACTAACTTAGGCATCTCTTTGGGTTTTGGTGAAAGGTGTATCTGGGTTTTCATTCTATAGTAAAGACATTCTAATCAGTAGAAAGTACTATCACTTTGGCTTTGCAAGTTTGACCTTGGGTTTTCACGCACTTCGCTTTGGGTTTTCATACGTGACGCAATACGCAGAGTCTTCGCTTCGCTCAGGACTCGCGTCAAAATCAATAAAAATTGCCTCGTCTTTGGCTTACCCGAAGAGTTTTGGCGTCAGCCTTTTTTCAGGTTTTCAAAAAAGAAAAGATTTTTGTTATAATTCATCTACATTATCTTAATTGCAACTGTTCTTTACTTAATATACTTGACTTTTTTCTCTTATTATTATTTCTATACAATATTATATATCTATGTCAAGTCTTTATTCCCTAGTCGCCCTTCGATATCCCTATATATGGGGTTTTGGGGCTCCGCAGATCGTCATTTTTTCAACCTTGATTTTTTATATATAAACTGTGCGTGACGCTTTGATATATATATTAATTGGGGTTTTGCGGAGGGATAAAACGGGATTTTTCCAGTGTAAGATATTATTTAACAAAAAGTCATAGATAATGTGATATTTACCTCACAATCGACAATGGAGATTCGATATCGCGTGGTCAACAATAAAATTATTTTTTTTACCTGACTCACTTTGGCTTCATGATCAAAAAATAAAGAAATTTGAAAAAGTTCCAAAAATTGAAAATAAAGTTGCTTCACTTGACATATAGCCTCTAAAAAAGGTGTCAGATCATACTGTTAGAAAAAATATTTTCAGATTCCTGACTACTACTAATTAAAAATAAAAGTTATATTTAATTTGAGATTTTATATTATAAATATGGTCAAAAACACAAAATAGATATAAGATTCATTATAAGAAAGAAAAAAGATCATGTAACTTTATGAATTCCTTGAACTGTGAGGACTTACCCATAAAATTGAAAAAACTCCCAAAACCCTACAATTTTGATAAGAAAACCCTACTAATTTGATAAGAAAACCCGATAAAAATTAATAAATAGAAAAAGTTGCCAGAAATAATAATATATACTTCACTATCTTACTAAATTCCTCAATAAATTTATCACATCTTTGAAAACCTTATTTATTTTATAAGAACACTTTCCCTTTATTATAAGAAATACCTTCTTACATAAAAATTTACTTACTCTCTTTGGCATCTCTCTGGGTTTTGGTGGAAAGGTGTCTCTGGGTTTCATGAATATTAAAGAAATGGAAACTCATATGTGATTGGTTGAATATAATAATAATTGACAAAACTAAAAAAATTAATAAGAGGGAAAAAAAGGTTCTTCACTCGATATAAAGCCTCTTAAAAAATGATAAAAACATAGTTATAAAAAAATAAGTTACAGATTCCTTACTACTACTCATTAAAAATAAATTTATATATAAAAAACTCATTTTATTAGAAAAAAATTGTATTGGAAAGTTGTAATGTATTCGAATCAAGAAATAATAATATGTAAATGATATAATATGTGAATACTTACTCATCAAATTCCGAAAACCCTAATATTTTCATAAGAAAACCCATTCCTATTCATTATACAAATACTAACTTAGGCATCTCTTTGGGTTTTGGGGAAAAGGTGTCTCTGGGTTTTCATTCTATAGTAAAAACCTTCTAATCAGTAGAAAGTACTATCACTTTGGCTTTGCAAGTTTGACTTGGGTTTTCACTCACTTCGCTTTGGGTTTTCATACGTGACGCAATACGCAGAGTCTTCGCTTCGCTCAGGACTCGCGTCACAATCATATTAAAATTGCCTCGTTTTTTGGCTTACCCGAAGAGTTTTGGCGTCAGCCTTTTTTCAGGTTTTCAAAAAAGAAAAGATTTTTGTTATAATTCATCTACATTATCTTAATTGCAACTGTTCTTTACTTAATATACTTTACTTTTTTCTCTTATTATTTTTTCTATACAATATTATATATCTATGTCAAGTCTTTATTCTCTAGTCGCCCTTCGATATCCCTATATATGGGGTTTTGGGGCTCCGCAGATCGTCAATTATTCAACCTTGATTTTTTATATATAAACTGTGCGTGACGCTTTGATATATATATTAATTGGGGTTTTGCGGAGGGAGAAAACGGGATTTTTCCAGTGTAAGATATTATTTAACAAAAAGTCATAGATAATGTGATATTTACCTCACAATCGACAATGGAGATTCGATATCGCGTGGTCAACAATAAAATTATTTTTTTTACCTGACTCACTTTGGCTTCATGATCAAAAAATAAAGAAATTTGAAAAAGTTCCAAAAATTGAAATAAAGTTGCTTCACTCGATATATAGCCTTTAAAAAAGGTGTCAAAACATAGTGTTAGAAAAAATATTTTCAGATTCCTGACTACTACTCATGAAAAAAGAAAGTTATATTTAATTTGGTATTTTGTATTATAAAAATGATAACAAACACAAAATAGATATAAGATTCATAATAAGAACGAAAAAAGATTATGTAATTATTATGGATTCCTTGAATCTGTGAGTACTTACCCATAAAATTAAAAAAAACTCAAAAACCCTACAATTTTGATAAGAAAACCCTGACAATTTGATAAGAAAACCCGATAAAAATAAATAAATCAAAAAAGTTGCAAGAAATAATATATACTTCAATATGTTACTAAAATGCTTAACAAATTGTACAAAACCTAGAAATCCTTTTTATTTGTTAAGAAAACTCTTTCATTATTATAAGAAATCCCTTCTTACATTAAAATTTATTTACTCCCTTTTGTTTCTCTCTGGGTTTTGGTGAAAAGGTGTCTCTGGATTTTCATGAATATTAAAGAAATGGAAACTCATATGTGATTTTTTGCATATAATAATAATTGACAAAACTAAAAAAATTAATAAGAGGGAAAAAAAGGTTCTTCACTCGATATATAGCCTCTTAAAAAATGATAAAAACATAGTTATAAAAAAATTAGTTACAGGTTCCTTACTACTACTCATTAAAAATAAATAAATTATATATAAAAAACTCATTTTATTAGAAAAAAATTGTATTGGAAAGTTGTAATGTATTCGAATCAAGAAGTAATAATATGTAAATGATATAATATGTGAATACTTACTCATCAAATTCTGAAAACCCTACTATTTTTATAAGAAAACCCATTCCTATTCATTATATAATTACTAACTTAGGCATCTCTTTCGGTTTTGGTGAAAAGGTGTCTCTGGGTTTTCATTCTATAGTAAAAACCTTCTAATCAGTAGAAAGTACTATCTCTTTGGCTTTGCAAGTTTGACCTTGGGTTTTCACTCACTTCGCTTTGGGTTTTCATACGTGACGCAATACGCAGAGTCTTCGCTTCGCTCAGGACTCGCGTCACAATCATATTAAAATTGCCTCGTTTTTTGGCTTACCCGAAGAGTTTTGGCGTCAGCCTTTTTTCAGGTTTTCAAAAAAGAAAAGATTTTTGTTATAATTCATCTACATTATCTTAATTGCAACTGTTCTTTACTTAATATACTTTACTTTTTTCTCTTATTATTTTTTCTATACAATATTATATATCTATGTCAAGTCTTTATTCTCTAGTCGCCCTTCGATATCCCTATATATGGGGTTTTGGGGCTCCGCAGATCGTCAATTATTCAACCTTGATTTTTTATATATAAACTGTGCGTGACGCTTTGATATATATATTAATTGGGGTTTTGCGGAGGGAGAAAACGGGATTTTTCCAGTGTAAGATATTATTTAACAAAAAGTCATAGATAATGTGATATTTACCTCACAATCGACAATGGAGATTCGATATCGCGTGGTCAACAATAAAATTATTTTTTTTACCTGACTCACTTTGGCTTCATGATCAAAAAATAAAGAAATTTGAAAAAGTTCCAAAAATTGAAAATAAAGTTGCTTCACTCGATATATAGCCTTTAAAAAAGGTGTCAAAACATAGTGTTAGAAAAAATATTTTCAGATTCCTGACTACTACTCATGAAAAAAGAAAGTTATATTTAATTTGGTATTTTGTATTATAAAAATGATAACAAACACAAAATAGATATAAGATTCATAATAAGAACGAAAAAAGATTATGTAATTATTATGGATTCCTTGAATCTGTGAGTACTTACCCATAAAATTAAAAAAAACTCAAAAACCCTACAATTTTGATAAGAAAACCCTGACAATTTGATAAGAAAACCCGATAAAAATAAATAAATCAAAAAAGTTCAAGAAATAATATATACTTCAATATGTTACTAAAATGCTTAACAAATTGTCCAAAACCTAGAAATCCTTTTTATTTGTTAAGAAAACTCTTTCATTATTCTAAGAAATCCCTTCTTACATTAAAATTTATTTACTCCCTTTTGTTTCTCTCTGGGTTTTGGTGGGAAGGTGTCTCTGGGTTTTCATGAATATTAAAGAAATGGAAACTCATATGTGATTTTTTGCATATAATAATAATTGACAAAACTAAAAAAATTAATAAGAGGGAAAAAAAGGTTCTTCACTCGATATATAGCCTCTTAAAAAATGATAAAAACATAGTTATAAAAAAATTAGTTACAGGTTCCTTACTACTACTCATTAAAAATAAATAAATTATATATAAAAAACTCATTTTATTAGAAAAAAATTGTATTGGAAAGTTGTAATGTATTCGAATAAAGAAATAATAATATGTAAATGATATAATATGTGAATACTTACTCATTAAATTCTGAAAACCCTACTATTTTTATAAGAAAACCCATTCCTATTCATTATATAATTACTAACTTAGGCATCTCTTTGGGTTTTGGTGAAAAGGTGTCTCTGGGTTTTCATTCTATAGTAAAAACCTTCTAATCAGTAGAAAGTACTATCTCTTTGGCTTTGCAAGTTTGACCTTGGGTTTTCACGCACTTCGCTTTGGGTTTTCATACGTGACGCAATACGCAGAGTCTTCGCTTCGCTCAGGACTCGCGTCACAATCATATTAAAATTGCCTCGTTTTTTGGCTTACCCGAAGAGTTTTGGCGTCAGCCTTTTTTCAGGTTTTCAAAAAAGAAAAGATTTTTGTTATAATTCATCTACATTATCTTAATTGCAACTGTTCTTTACTTAATATACTTGACTTTTTTCTCTTATTATTATTTCTATACAATATTATATATCTATGTCAAGTCTTTATTCCCTAGTCGCCCTTCGATATCCCTATATATGGGGTTTTGGGGCTCCGCAGATCGTCATTTTTTCAACCTTGATTTTTTATATATAAACTGTGCGTGACGCTTTGATATATATATTAATTGGGGTTTTGCGGAGGGAGAAAACGGGATTTTTCCAGTGTAAGATATTATTTAACAAAAAGTCATAGATAATGTGATATTTACCTCACAATCGACAATGGAGATTCGATATCGCGTGGTCAACAATAAAATTATTTTTTTTACCTGACTCACTTTGGCTTCATGATCAAAAAATAAAGAAATTTGAAAAAGTTCCAAAAATTGAAAATAAAGTTGCTTCACTCGATATATAGCCTTTAAAAAAGGTGTCAAAACATAGTGTTAGAAAAAATATTTTCAGATTCCTGACTACTACTCATGAAAAAAGAAAGTTATATTTAA
Organism: Oxytricha trifallax; assembly: GCA_000711775.1. Lineage (NCBI taxonomy): Eukaryota > Ciliophora > Spirotrichea > Sporadotrichida > Oxytrichidae > Oxytricha > Oxytricha trifallax. The sequence goes on from ARYC01008636.1 coordinate 8,732, forward strand.
TTTGGTATTTTGTATTATAAAAATGATAACAAACACAAAATAGATATAAGATTCATAATAAGAACGAAAAAAGATTATGTAATTATTATGGATTCCTTGAATCTGTGAGTACTTACCCATAAAATTAAAAAAAACTCAAAAACCCTACAATTTTGATAAGAAAACCTGACAATTTGATAAGAAAACCCGATAAAAATAAATAAATCAAAAAAGTTGCAAGAAATAATATATACTTCAATATGTTACTAAAATGCTTAACAAATTGTACAAAACCTAGAAATCCTTTTTATTTGTTAAGAAAACTCTTTCATTATTATAAGAAATCCCTTCTTACATTAAAATTTATTTACTCCCTTTTGTTTCTCTCTGGGTTTTGGTGGGAAGGTGTCTCTGGGTTTTCATGAATATTAAAGAAATGGAAACTCATATGTGATTTTTTGCATATAATAAAAATTGACAAAACTAAAAAATTAATAAGAGGGAAAAAAAAGTTCTTCACTCGATATATAGCCTCTTAAAAAATGATAAAAACATAGTGATAAAAAAAATAGTTACAGATTCCAGACTACTACTCATGAAAAATAAATTTATATATAAAAAACTCATTTTATTAGAAAAATGGTATAGGAAAGTTGTAATGTATTCGAATAAAGAAGTAATAATATGTAAATGATATAATATGGGAATACTTACTCATCAAATTCTGAAAACCCTACTATTTTCATAAGAAAACCCATTCCTATTCATTATATAATTACTAACTTAGGCATCTCTTTCGGTTTTGGTGAAAAGGTGTCTCTGGGTTTTCATTCTATAGTAAAAACCTTCTAATCAGTAGAAAGTACTATCTCTTTGGCTTTGCAAGTTTGACCTTGGGTTTTCACGCACTTCGCTTTGGGTTTTCATACGTGACGCAATACGCAGAGGCTTCGCTTCGCTCAGGACTCGCGTCACAATCAATAAAAATTGCCTCGTCTTTGGCTTACCCGAAGAGTTTTGGCGTCAGCCTTTTTTCAGGTTTTCAAAAAAGAAAAGATTTTTGTTATAATTCATCTACATTATCTTAATTGCAACTGTTCTTTACTTAATATACTTGACTTTTTTCTCTTATTATTATTTCTATACAATATTATATATCTATGTCAAGTCTTTATTCCCTAGTCGCCCTTCGATATCCCTATATATGGGGTTTTGGGGCTCCGCAGATCGTCAATTATTCAACCTTGATTTTTTATATATAAACTGTGCGTGACGCTTTGATATATATATTAATTGGGGTTTTGCGGAGGGAGAAAACGGGATTTTTCCAGTGTAAGATATTATTTAACAAAAAGTCATAGATAATGTGATATTTACCTCACAATCGACAATGGAGATTCGATATCGCGTGGTCAACAATAAAAATTTTTTTTACCTGACTCACTTTGGCTTCATGATCAAAAAATAAAGAAATTTGAAAAAGTTCCAAAAATTGAAAATAAAGTTGCTTACTCGATATATAGCCTTTAAAAAAGGTGTCAAAACATAGTGTTAGAAAAAATATTTTCAGATTCCTGACTACTACTCATGAAAAAAGAAAGTTATATTTAATTTGGTATTTTGTATTATAAAAATGATAACAAACACAAAATAGATATAAGATTCATAATAAGAACGAAAAAAGATTATGTAATTATTATGGATTCCTTGAATCTGTGAGTACTTACCCATAAAATTAAAAAAAACTCAAAAACCCTACAATTTTGATAAGAAAACCCTGACAATTTGATAAGAAAACCCGATAAAAATAAATAAATCAAAAAAGTTGCAAGAAATAATATATACTTCAATATGTTACTAAAATGCTTAACAAATTGTACAAAACCTAGAAATCCTTTTTATTTGTTAAGAAAACTCTTTCATTATTATAAGAAATCCCTTCTTACATTAAAATTTATTTACTCCCTTTTGTTTCTCTCTGGGTTTTGGTGGGAAGGTGTCTCTGGGTTTTCATGAATATTAAAGAAATGGAAACTCATATGTGATTTTTTGCATATAATAATAATTGACAAAACTAAAAAAATTAATAAGAGGGAAAAAAAGGTTCTTCACTCGATATATAGCCTCTTAAAAAATGATAAAAACATAGTTATAAAAAAATTAGTTACAGGTTCCTTACTACTACTCATTAAAAATAAATAAATTATATATAAAAAACTCATTTTATTAGAAAAAAATTGTATTGGAAAGTTGTAATGTATTCGAATCAAGAAATAATAATATGTAAATGATATAATATGTGAATACTTACTCATTAAATTCTGAAAACCCTACTATTTTTATAAGAAAACCCATTCCTATTCATTATATAATTACTAACTTAGGCATCTCTTTGGGTTTTGGTGAAAAGGTGTCTCTGGGTTTTCATTCTATAGTAAAAACCTTCTAATCAGTAGAAAGTACTATCTCTTTGGCTTTGCAAGTTTGACCTTGGTTTTCACTCACTTCGCTTTGGGTTTTCATACGTGACGCAATACGCAGAGTCTTCGCTTCGCTCAGGACTCGCGTCACAATCATATTAAAATTGCCTCGTTTTTTGGCTTACCCGAAGAGTTTTGGCGTCAGCCTTTTTTCAGGTTTTCAAAAAAGAAAAGATTTTTGTTATAATTCATCTACATTATCTTAATTGCAACTGTTCTTTACTTAATATACTTTACTTTTTTCTCTTATTATTTTTTCTATACAATATTATATATCTATGTCAAGTCTTTATTCTCTAGTCGCCCTTCGATATCCCTATATATGGGGTTTTGGGGCTCCGCAGATCGTCATTTTTTCAACCTTGATTTTTTATATATAAACTGTGCGTGACGCTTTGATATATATATTAATTGGGGTTTTGCGGAGGGATAAACGGGATTTTTCCAGTGTAAGATATTATTTAACCAAAATTCATAGATAATGTGATATTTACCTCACAATCGACAATGGAGATTCGATATCGCGTGGTCAACAATAAAATTATTTTTTTTACCTGACTCACTTTGGCTTCATGATCAAAAAATAAAGAAATTTGAAAAAGTTCCAAAAATTGAAAATAAAGTTGCTTCACTTGACATATAGCCTCTAAAAAAGGTGTCAGATCATACTGTTAGAAAAAATATTTTCAGATTCCTGACTACTACTAATTAAAAATAAAAGTTATATTTAATTTGAGATTTTATATTATAAATATGGTCAAAAACACAAAATAGATATAAGATTCATTATAAGAAAGATTAAAGATTATGTAATTATTATGGATTCCTTGAATCTGTGAGTACTTACCCATAAAATTAAAAAAAACTCAAAAACCCTACAATTTTGATAAGAAAACCCTTGACAATTTGATAAGAAAACCCGATAAAAATAAATAAATCAAAAAAGTTGCAAGAAATAATATATACTTCAATATGTTACTAAAATGCTTAACAAATTGTACAAAACCTAGAAATCCTTTTTATTTGTTAAGAAAACTCTTTCATTATTATAAGAAATCCCTTCTTACATTAAAATTTATTTACTCCCTTTTGTTTCTCTCTGGGTTTTGGTGGGAAGGTGTCTCTGGGTTTTCATGAATATTGAAGAAATTGAAACTCCTATGTGATTGGTTGAATATAATAAAAATTGACAAAACTAAAATATTGATAATATGGAAAAAAAAGTTGCTTCACTCGATATATAGCCTCTTAAAAAGTGATAAAAACATAGTGTTAGAAAAAATATTTTGAGATTCCAGGCTACTACTCATGAAAAATAAATTTATATATAAAACACTCATTTTATTAGAAAAATGGTATAGGAAAGTTGTAATGTATTTGAATAAAGAAGTACTAATATGTAAATGATATAATTTTGGATTACTTACTCATCAAATTGTGAAAACCCTACTATTTTCATTAGTAAACCCATTGCTATTCATTATATAATTACTAACTTAGGCATCTCTTTGGTTTTGGGGAAAAGGTGTCTCTGGGTTTTCATTCTATAGTAAAGACCTTCTAATCAGTAGAAAGTACTATCACTTTGGCTTTGCAAGTTTGACTTTGTGTTTTCATGCACTTCGCTTTGGGTTTTCATATGTGACGCAATACGCAGAGTCTTCGCTTCGCTCAGGACTCGCGTCCAAATTCAATAAAAATTGCCTCGTCTTTGGCTTACCCGAAGGGTTTTGCGTCAGCCTTTTTTCAGGTTTTCAAAAAAGAAAAGATTTTTGTTATAATTCATCTACATTATCTTAATTGCAACTGTTCTTTACTTATTATACTTGACTTTTTTCTCTTATTATTATTTCTATACTCTATTATATATCTTTGTCAAGTCTTTATTGCCTAGTCGCCCTTTGATATCCCTATATATGGGGTTTTGGGGCTCCGCAGATCGTCATTTTTTCAACCTTGATTTTTTATATATAAACTGTGCGTGACGCTTTGATATATATATTAATTGGGGTTTTGCGGAGGGGGTAAACGTGATTTTTCCAGTGTAAGATATTATTTAACCAAAATTCATAGATAATGTGATATTTACCTCACAATCGACAATGGAGATTCGATATCGCGTGGTCAACAATAAAATTATTTTTTTTACCTGACTCACTTTGGCTTCATGATCAAAAAATAAAGAAATTTGAAAAAGTTCCAAAAATTGAAAATAAGTTGCTTCACTCGATATATAGCCTTTAAAAAAGGTGTCAAAACATAGTGTTAGAAAAAATATTTTCAGATTCCTGACTACTACTCATGAAAAAAGAAAGTTATATTTAATTTGGTATTTTGTATTATAAAAATGATAACAAACACAAAATAGATATAAGATTCATAATAAGAACGAAAAAAGATTATGTAATTATTATGGATTCCTTGAATCTGTGAGTACTTACCATAAAATTGAAAAAACTCCCAAAACCCTACAATTTTGATAAGAAAACCCTACTAATTTGATAAGAAAACCCGATAAAAATTAATAAATAGAAAAAGTTGCCAGAAATAATAATATATACTTCACTATCTTACTAAATTCCTCAATAAATTTATCACATCTTTGAAAACCTTATTTATTTTATAAGAACACTTTCCCTTTATTATAAGAAATACCTTCTTACATAAAAATTTACTTACTCTCTTTGGCATCTCTCTGGGTTTTGGTGGAAAGGTGTCTCTGGGTTTTCATGAATATTAAAGAAATGGGAACTCATATGTGGTTGGTTGAATATAATAATAATTGACAAAACTAAAAAAATTAATAATTTGGAAAAAAAGGTTCTTCACTCTATATAAAGCCTTTTAAAAAATTATAAAAATATTGTTTTAGAAAAAATACTTTATCAGATTCCTTACTACTATACTACTCATTAAAAATAAATTTATATATAAAAAACTCATTTTATTAGAAAAAAATTGTATTGGAAAGTTGTAATGTATTCGAATCAAGAAGAATGTCTATATGTAAATGAATAATTTTTGATTACTTACTCATCAAATTGTGAAAACCCTACTATTTTTATAAGAAAACTCATTGCTATTCATTATATAATTACTAACTTAGGCATCTCTTTCGGTTTTGGTGAAAAGGTGTCTCTGGGTTTTCATTCTATAGTAAAGACCTTCTAATCAGTAGAAAGTACTATCTCTTTGGCTTTGCAAGTTTGACCTTGGGTTTCACTCACTTCGCTTTGGGTTTTCATACGTGACGCAATACGCAGAGTCTTCGCTTCGCTCAGGACTCGCGTCACAATCATATTAAAATTGCCTCGTTTTTTGGCTTACCCGAAGAGTTTTGGCGTCAGCCTTTTTTCAGGTTTTCAAAAAAGAAAAGATTTTTGTTATAATTCATCTACATTATCTTAATTGCAACTGTTCTTTACTTAATATACTTTACTTTTTTCTCTTATTATTTTTTCTATACAATATTATATATCTATGTCAAGTCTTTATTCTCTAGTCGCCCTTCGATATCCCTATATATGGGGTTTTGGGGCTCCGCAGATCGTCATTTTTCCAACTGAATTTTTATATATAAAATATGCGTGACGCTTTGATATATATATTAACTGGGGTTTTGCGGAGGGATAAAACAGGATTTTTCCAGTGTAAGATATTATTCAACCAAAACTCATAGATAATGTGATATTTACCCCACAATCGACAATGGAGATTCGATATCGCGTGGTCAACAATAAAATTAAATTTTTACCTGACTCACTTTAGCTTCATTATAAAAAAATAAAGAAATTTGAAAAAGTTCCAAAAATTGAAAATAAAGTTGCTTCACTCGAAATATAGCCTTTAAAAAAGGTGTCAAAACATAGTGTTAGAAAAAATATTTTCAGATTCCTGACTACTACTCATGAAAAAAGAAAGTTATATTTAATTTGGTATTTTGTATTATAAAAATGATAACAAACACAAAATAGATATAAGATTCATAATAAGAACGAAAAAAGATTATGTAATTATTATGGATTCCTTGAATCTGTGAGTACTTACCCATAAAATTAAAAAAACTCAAAAACCCTACAATTTTGATAAGAAAACCCTACTAATTTGATAAGAAAACCCGATAAAAATTAATAAATAGAAAAAGTTGCCAGAAATAATAATATATACTTCACTATCTTACTAAATTCCTCAATAAATTTATCACATCTTAGAAAACCTTATTTATTTTATAAGAACACTTTCCCATTATTATAAGAAATACCTTCTTACATAAAAATTTACTTACTCTCTTTGGCATCTCTCTGGGTTTTGGTGGAAAGGTGTCTCTGGGTTTTCATAATATGCAAGAAATGGAAACTCATATGTGATTGGTTGAATATAATAAAAATTGACAAAACTAAAATATTGATAATATGGAAAAAAAAGTTGCTTCACTCGATATATAGCCTCTTAAAAAGTGATAAAAACATAGTGTTAGAAAAAATATTTTGAGATTCCAGGCTACTACTCATGAAAAATAAATTTATATATAAAACACTCATTTTATTAGAAAAATGGTATAGGAAAGTTGTAATGTATTTGAATAAAGAAGTACTAATATGTAAATGATATAATTTTGGATTACTTACTCATCAAATTGTGAAAACCCTACTATTTTCATTAGTAAACCCATTGCTATTCATTATATAATTCTAACTTAGGCATCTCTTTGGGTTTTGGGGAAAAGGTGTCTCTGGGTTTTCATTCTATAGTAAAGACCTTCTAATCAGTAGAAAGTACTATCACTTTGGCTTTGCAAGTTTGACTTTGTGTTTTCATGCACTTCGCTTTGGGTTTTCATATGTGACGCAATACGCAGAGTCTTCGCTTCGCTCAGGACTCGCGTCCAAATTCAATAAAAATTGCCTCGTCTTTGGCTTACCCGAAGGGTTTTGGGTCAGCCTTTTTTCAGGTTTTCAAAAAAGAAAAGATTTTTGTTATAATTCATCTACATTATCTTAATTGCAACTGTTCTTTACTTATTATACTTGACTTTTTTCTCTTATTATTATTTCTATACTCTATTATATATCTTTGTCAAGTCTTTATTGCCTAGTCGCCCTTTGATATCCCTATATATGGGGTTTTGGGGCTCCGCAGATCGTCATTTTTTCAACCTTGATTTTTTATATATAAACTGTGCGTGACGCTTTGATATATATATTAATTGGGGTTTTGCGGAGGGAGAAAACGGGATTTTTCCAGTGTAAGATATTATTTAACAAAAAGTCATAGATAATGTGATATTTACCTCACAATCGACAATGGAGATTCGATATCGCGTGGTCAACAATAAAATTATTTTTTTTACCTGACTCACTTTGGCTTCATGATCAAAAAATAAAGAAATTTGAAAAAGTTCCAAAAATTGAAAATAAGTTGCTTCACTCGATATATAGCCTTTAAAAAAGGTGTCAAAACATAGTGTTAGAAAAAATATTTTCAGATTCCTGACTACTACTCATGAAAAAAGAAAGTTATATTTAATTTGGTATTTTGTATTATAAAAATGATAACAAACACAAAATAGATATAAGATTCATAATAAGAACGAAAAAAGATTATGTAATTATTATGGATTCCTTGAATCTGTGAGTACTTACCCATAAAATTAAAAAAAACTCAAAAACCCTACAATTTTGATAAGAAAACCCAACCAATTTGATAAGAAAACCCGATCAAATTTAATAAATTGAAAAACTTGTAAGAAATAATCTAAACTTCAATAAGTTACTAAAAGTCTTAATAAATTTATCTTAGCCTTGTAAACCTTACTTACTTTATAAGAACACTCTCTCACTTTGATAAGAAAACTCATCTTACATAAAAATTTACTTACTCCCTTTGGTTTCACTCTGGGTTTTTGTTGAATAGATTCTCTGGTTTTTCATTAATATTAAAGAAATGGAAACTCATATGTGATTTGGTGCATATAATAATAATTGACAAAACTAAAAAAATTAATAATTTTGAAAAAAAGATTCTTCACTCGATATATAACCTGTAAATTACTTATCAAAACATAGTCATAGAAAAATATATTAAGATTCCTGACTACTACTCATGAAAAATAAAATTTATATATAAAACATTCATTTTATTATAAAAATTATATAGAATTGATTTCATGTATTCTAATAAAGAAGTACTAATATGTAAATGATATAATTTTTGATTACTTACTCATCAAATTGTGAAAACCCTACTATTTTTATAAGAAAACTCATTGCTATTCATTATAAAATTACTAACTTAGGCATCTCTTTGGGTTTTGGTGAAAAGGTGTATCTGGGTTTTCATTCTATAGTAAAGACATACTAATCAGTAGAAAGCACCCTCTCTTTGGCTTTGCAAGATTGACCTTGGGTTTTCATGTACTTCGCTTTGGGTTTTCATACGTGACGCAATACGCAGAGGCTTCGCTTCGCTCAGGACTCGCGTCCCAATTCAATAAAAATTGCCTCGTCTTTGGCTTACCCGAAGGGTTTTGGCGTCAGCCTTTTTTCAGGTTTTCAAAAAAGAAAAGATTTTTGTTATAATTCATCTACATTATCTTAATTGCAACTGTTCTTTACTTATTATACTTGACTTTTTTCTCTTATTATTATTTCTATACTCTATTATATATCTTTGTCAAGTCTTTATTGCCTAGTCGCCCTTTGATATCCCTATATATGGGGTTTTGGGGCTCCGCAGATCGTCATTTTTTCAACCTTGATTTTTTATATATAAACTGTGCGTGACGCTTTGATATATATATTAATTGGGGTTTTGCGGAGGGGGTAAACGTGATTTTTCCAGTGTAAGATATTATTTAACAAAAAGTCATAGATAATGTGATATTTACCCCACAATCAACAATGGAGATTCGATATCGCGTGGTCAACAATAAAATTATTTTTTTTACCTGACTCACTTTGGCTTCATAATCAAAAAATAAAGAAATTTGAAAAAGTTCCAAAAAATGAAAATAAAGTTGCTTCACTCGATATATAGCCTCTAAAAAAAGGGTCAAAACATAGTGTTAGAAAAAATATTTTCAGATTCCTGACTACTACTCATAAAAAAAGAAAGTTATATATAATTGGTATTTTGTATTATAAAAATGATAAAAAAAACAAAATAGATATAAGATTCATAATAAGAACGAAAAAAGATTATGTAATTATTATGGATTCCTTGAATCTGTGAGTACTTACCCATAAAATTAAAAAAACTCAAAAACCCTACAATTTTGATAAGAAAACCCTACTAATTTGATAAGAAAACCCGATAAAAATTAATAAATAGAAAAAGTTGCCAGAAATAATAATATATACTTCACTATCTTACTAAATTCCTCAATAAATTTATCACATCTTTGAAAACCTTATTTATTTTATAAGAACACTTTCCCTTTATTATAAGAAATACCTTCTTACATAAAAATTTACTTACTCTCTTTGGCATCTCTCTGGGTTTTGGTGGAAAGGTGTCTCTGGGTTTTCATGAATATTAAAGAAATGGGAACTCATATGTGGTTGGTTGAATATAATAATAATTGACAAAACTAAAAAAATTAATAATTTGGAAAAAAAGGTTCTTCACTCTATATAAAGCCTTTTAAAAAATTATAAAAATATTGTTTTAGAAAAAATACTTTATCAGATTCCTTACTACTATACTACTCATTAAAAATAAATTTATATATAAAAAACTCATTTTATTAGAAAAAAATTGTATTGGAAAGTTGTAATGTATTCGAATCAAGAAGTAATAATATGTAAATGATATAATTTGTGACTACTTACTCATCATATTCCGAAAACCCTAATATTTTCTTAAGGAAACCCATTCCTATTCATTATCCAAATACTAACTTAGGCATCTCTTTGGGTTTTGGGGAAAAGGTGTCTCTGGGTTTTCATTCTATAGTAAAGACCTTCTAATCAGTAGAAAGTACTATCACTTTGGCTTTGCAAGTTTGACTTTGTGTTTTCATGCACTTCGCTTTGGGTTTTCATATGTGACGCAATACGCAGAGTCTTCGCTTCGCTCAGGACTCGCGTCCAAATTCAATAAAAATTGCCTCGTCTTTGGCTTACCCGAAGGGTTTTGGCGTCAGCCTTTTTTCAGGTTTTCAAAAAAGAAAAGATTTTTGTTATAATTCATCTACATTATCTTAATTGCAACTGTTCTTTACTTATTATACTTGACTTTTTTCTCTTATTATTATTTCTATACTCTATTATATATCTTTGTCAAGTCTTTATTGCCTAGTCGCCCTTTGATATCCCTATATATGGGGTTTTGGGGCTCCGCAGATCGTCATTTTTTCAACCTTGATTTTTTATATATAAACTGTGCGTGACGCTTTGATATATATATTAATTGGGGTTTTGCGGAGGGATAAAACGGGATTTTTCCAGTGTAAGATATTATTTAACCAAAATTCATAGATAATGTGATATTTACCTCACAATCGACAATGGAGATTCGATATCGCGTGGTCAACAATAAAATTATTTTTTTTACCTGACTCACTTTGGCTTCATGATCAAAAAATAAAGAAATTTGAAAAAGTTCCAAAAATTGAAAATAAAAGTTGCTTCACTCGATATATAGCCTTTAAAAAAGGTGTCAAAACATAGTGTTAGAAAAAATATTTTCAGATTCCTGACTACTACTCATGAAAAAAGAAAGTTATATTTAATTTGGTATTTTGTATTATAAAAATGATAACAAACACAAAATAGATATAAGATTCATAATAAGAACGAAAAAAGATTATGTAATTATTATGGATTCCTTGAATCTGTGAGTACTTACCCATAAAATTAAAAAAAACTCAAAAACCCTACAATTTTGATAAGAAAACCGGACTGACAATTTGATAAGAAAACCCGATAAAAATAAATAAATCAAAAAAGTTGCAAGAAATAATATATACTTCAATATGTTACTAAAATGCTTAACAAATTGTACAAAACCTAGAAATCCTTTTTATTTGTTAAGAAAACTCTTTCATTATTATAAGAAATCCCTTCTTACATTAAAATTTACTTACTACCTTTGGTTTCTCTCTGGGTTTTGGTGAAAAGGTGTCTCTGGATTTTCATGAATATTAAAGAAATGGGAACTCATATGTGGTTGGTTGAATATAATAATAATTGACAAAACTAAAAAAATTAATAATTTGGAAAAAAAGGTTCTTCACTCTATATAAAGCCTTTTAAAAAATTATAAAAATATTGTTTTAGAAAAAATACTTTATCAGATTCCTTACTACTATACTACTCATTAAAAATAAATTTATATATAAAAAACTCATTTTATTAGAAAAAAATTGTATTGGAAAGTTGTAATGTATTCGAATCAAGAAGATACTATATGTAAATGATATAATTTGTGACTACTTACTCATCATATTCCGAAAACCCTAATATTTTCTTAAGGAAACCCATTCCTATTCATTATCCAAATACTAACTTAGGCATCTCTTTGGGTTTTGGGGAAAAGGTGTCTCTGGGTTTTCATTCTATAGTAAAGACCTTCTAATCAGTAGAAAGTACTATCACTTTGGCTTTGCAAGTTTGACTTTGTGTTTTCATGCACTTCGCTTTGGGTTTTCATACGTGACGCAATACGCAGAGTCTTCGCTTCGCTCAGGACTCGCGTCACAATCATATTAAAATTGCCTCGTTTTTTGGCTTACCCGAAGAGTTTTGGCGTCAGCCTTTTTTCAGGTTTTCAAAAAAGAAAAGATTTTTGTTATAATTCATCTACATTATCTTAATTGCAACTGTTCTTTACTTAATATACTTTACTTTTTTCTCTTATTATTTTTTCTATACAATATTATATATCTATGTCAAGTCTTTATTCTCTAGTCGCCCTTCGATATCCCTATATATGGGGTTTTGGGGCTCCGCATCGCAGTTGTTCCAACAATGATTTTTTGTTATATAAAATATGCGTGACGCTTTGATATATATATTAACTGGGGTTTTGCGGAGGGGGTAAACGTGATTTTTCCAGTGTAAGATATTATTTAACCAAAATTCATAGATAATGTGATATTTACCTCACAATCGACAATGGAGATTCGATATCGCGTGGTCAACAATAAAATTATTTTTTTTACCTGACTCACTTTGGCTTCATTGTACAAAAATAAAGAAATTTGAAAAAGTTCCAAAAATTGAAAATAAAGTTGCTTCACTCGATATATAGCCTTTAAAAAAGGTGTCAAAACATAGTGTTAGAAAAAATATTTTCAGATTCCTGACTACTACTCATGAAAAAAGAAAGTTATATTTAATTTGGTATTTTGTATTATAAAAATGATAACAAACACAAAATAGATATAAGATTCATAATAAGAACGAAAAAAGATTATGTAATTATTATGGATTCCTTGAATCTGTGAGTACTTACCCATAAAATTAAAAAAAACTCAAAAACCCTACAATTTTGATAAGAATAAACGCCTGACAATTTGATAAGAAAACCCGATAAAAATAAATAAATCAAAAAAGTTGCAAGAAATAATATATACTTCAATATGTTACTAAAATGCTTAACAAATTGTCCAAAACCTAGAAATCCTTTTTATTTGTTAAGAAAACTCTTTCATTATTCTAAGAAATCCCTTCTTACATTAAAATTTATTTACTCCCTTTTGTTTCTCTCTGGGTTTTGGTGGGAAGGTGTCTCTGGGTTTTCATGAATATTGAAGAAATTGAATAGCTCCTATGTGATTGGTTGAATATAATAAAAATTGACAAAACTAAAATATTGATAATATGGAAAAAAAAGTTGCTTCACTCGATATATAGCCTCTTAAAAAGTGATAAAAACATAGTGTTAGAAAAAATATTTTGAGATTCCAGGCTACTACTCATGAAAAATAAATTTATATATAAAACACTCATTTTATTAGAAAAATGGTATAGGAAAGTTGTAATGTATTTGAATAAAGAAGTACTAATATGTAAATGATATAATTTTGGATTACTTACTCATCAAATTGTGAAAACCCTACTATTTTCATTAGTAAACCCATTGCTATTCATTATATAATTACTAACTTAGGCATCTCTTTGGGTTTTGGGGAAAAGGTGTCTCTGGGTTTTCATTCTATAGTAAAGACCTTCTAATCAGTAGAAAGTACTATCACTTTGGCTTTGCAAGTTTGACTTTGTGTTTTCATGCACTTCGCTTTGGGTTTTCATACGTGACGCAATACGCAGAGTCTTCGCTTCGCTCAGGACTCGCGTCACAATCATATTAAAATTGCCTCGTTTTTTGGCTTACCCGAAGAGTTTTGGCGTCAGCCTTTTTTCAGGTTTTCAAAAAAGAAAAGATTTTTGTTATAATTCATCTACATTATCTTAATTGCAACTGTTCTTTACTTAATATACTTTACTTTTTTCTCTTATTATTTTTTCTATACAATATTATATATCTATGTCAAGTCTTTATTCTCTAGTCGCCCTTCGATATCCCTATATATGGGGTTTTGGGGCTCCGCAGATCGAAGTTTTTACCACCCAGGATTTTTATATATAAAATATGCGTGACGCTTTGATATATATATTAACTGGGGTTTTGCGGAGGGATAAAACGGGATTTTTCCAGTGTAAGATATTATTTAACCAAAAGTCATATCTAATGTGATATTTATCCCACAATCAACTATGGAGATTCGATATCGCGTGGTCAATAATAAAATTATTTTTTTTACCTGACTCCCTTTGGCTTCATAGTCAAAAAATAAAGAAATTTGAAAAAGTTCCAAATTATGAAAATAAAGTTGCTTCACTCGATATATAGCCTTTAAAAAAGGTGTCAAAACATAGTGTTAGAAAAAATATTTTCAGATTCCTGACTACTACTCATGAAAAAAGAAAGTTATATTTAATTTGGTATTTTGTATTATAAAAATGATAACAAACACAAAATAGATATAAGATTCATAATAAGAACGAAAAAAGATTATGTAATTATTATGGATTCCTTGAATCTGTGAGTACTTACCCATAAAATTAAAAAAAACTCAAAAACCCTACAATTTTGATAAGAACCGCTGACAATTTGATAAGAAAACCCGATAAAAATAAATAAATCAAAAAAGTTGCAAGAAATAATATATACTTCAATATGTTACTAAAATGCTTAACAAATTGTACAAAACCTAGAAATCCTTTTTATTTGTTAAGAAAACTCTTTCATTATTATAAGAAATCCCTTCTTACATTAAAATTTATTTACTCCCTTTTGTTTCTCTCTTGGGTTTGGTAGGGAAGAGTGTCTCTGGGTTTTCATGAATATTGAAAATGGAAACTCATATGTGATTTTTTGCATATAATAATAATTGACAAAACTAAAAAAATTAATAAGAGGGAAAAAAAGGTTCTTCACTCGATATATAGCCTCTTAAAAAATGATAAAAACATAGTTATAAAAAAATTAGTTACAGGTTCCTTACTACTACTCATTAAAAATAAATAAATTATATATAAAAAACTCATTTTATTAGAAAAAAATTGTATTGGAAAGTTGTAATGTATTCGAATCAAGAAGTAGCTAATATGTAAATGATATAATTTGTGACTACTTACTCATCATATTCCGAAAACCCTAATATTTTCTTAAGGAAACCCATTCCTATTCATTATCCAAATACTAACTTAGGCATCTCTTTGGGTTTTGGGGAAAAGGTGTCTCTGGGTTTTCATTCTATAGTAAAGACCTTCTAATCAGTAGAAAGTACTATCACTTTGGCTTTGCAAGTTTGACTTTGTGTTTTCATGCACTTCGCTTTGGGTTTTCATATGTGACGCAATACGCAGAGTCTTCGCTTCGCTCAGGACTCGCGTCCAAATTCAATAAAAATTGCCTCGTCTTTGGCTTACCCGAAGGGTTTTGGCGTCAGCCTTTTTTCAGGTTTTCAAAAAAGAAAAGATTTTTGTTATAATTCATCTACATTATCTTAATTGCAACTGTTCTTTACTTATTATACTTGACTTTTTTCTCTTATTATTATTTCTATACTCTATTATATATCTTTGTCAAGTCTTTATTGCCTAGTCGCCCTTTGATATCCCTATATATGGGGTTTTGGGGCTCCGCAGATCGTCATTTTTTCAACCTTGATTTTTTATATATAAACTGTGCGTGACGCTTTGATATATATATTAATTGGGGTTTTGCGGAGGGAGAAAACGGGATTTTTCCAGTGTAAGATATTATTCAACAAAAACTCATAGATAATGTGATATTTACCCCACAATCGACAATGGAGATTCGATATCGCGTGGTCAACAATAAAATTATTTTTATTACCTGACTCACTTTGGCTTCATGATAAAAAAATAAAGAAATTTGAAAAAGTTCCAAAAATTGAAAATAAAGTTGCTTCACTCGATATATAGCCTTTAAAAAAGGTGTCAAAACATAGTGTTAGAAAAAATATTTTCAGATTCCTGACTACTACTCATGAAAAAAGAAAGTTATATTTAATTTGGTATTTTGTATTATAAAAATGATAACAAACACAAAATAGATATAAGATTCATAATAAGAACGAAAAAAGATTATGTAATTATTATGGATTCCTTGAATCTGTGAGTACTTACCCATAAAATTAAAAAAAACTCAAAAACCCTACAATTTTGATAAGAAAACCTGACAATTTGATAAGAAAACCCGATAAAAATAAATAAATCAAAAAAGTTGCAAGAAATAATATATACTTCAATATGTTACTAAAATGCTTAACAAATTGTACAAAACCTAGAAATCCTTTTTATTTGTTAAGAAAACTCTTTCATTATTATAAGAAATCCCTTCTTACATTAAAATTTATTTACTCCCTTTTGTTTCTCTCTGGGTTTTGGTGGGAAGGTGTCTCTGGGTTTTCATGAATATTAAAGAAATGGAAACTCATATGTGATTTTTTGCATATAATAATAATTGACAAAACTAAAAAAATTAATAAGAGGGAAAAAAAGGTTCTTCACTCGATATATAGCCTCTTAAAAAATGATAAAAACATAGTTATAAAAAAATTAGTTACAGGTTCCTTACTACTACTCATTAAAAATAAATAAATTATATATAAAAAACTCATTTTATTAGAAAAAAATTGTATTGGAAAGTTGTAATGTATTCGAATAAAGAAGAATAATATGTAAATGATATAATATGTGAATACTTACTCATTAAATTCTGAAAACCCTACTATTTTTATAAGAAAACCCATTCCTATTCATTATATAATTACTAACTTAGGCATCTCTTTGGGTTTTGGGGAAAAGGTGTCTCTGGGTTTTCATTCTATAGTAAAGACCTTCTAATCAGTAGAAAGTACTATCACTTTGGCTTTGCAAGTTTGACTTTGTGTTTTCATGCACTTCGCTTTGGGTTTTCATATGTGACGCAATACGCAGAGTCTTCGCTTCGCTCAGGACTCGCGTCCAAATTCAATAAAAATTGCCTCGTCTTTGGCTTACCCGAAGGGTTTTGGCGTCAGCCTTTTTTCAGGTTTTCAAAAAAGAAAAGATTTTTGTTATAATTCATCTACATTATCTTAATTGCAACTGTTCTTTACTTATTATACTTGACTTTTTTCTCTTATTATTATTTCTATACTCTATTATATATCTTTGTCAAGTCTTTATTGCCTAGTCGCCCTTTGATATCCCTATATATGGGGTTTTGGGGCTCCGCAGATCGTCATTTTTTCAACCTTGATTTTTTATATATAAACTGTGCGTGACGCTTTGATATATATATTAATTGGGGTTTTGCGGAGGGATAAAACGGGATTTTTCCAGTGTAAGATATTATTTAACCAAAATTCATAGATAATGTGATATTTACCTCACAATCGACAATGGAGATTCGATATCGCGTGGTCAACAATAAAATTATTTTTTTTACCTGACTCACTTTGGCTTCATGATCAAAAAATAAAGAAATTTGAAAAAGTTCCAAAAATTGAAATAAAGTTGCTTCACTCGATATATAGCCTTTAAAAAAGGTGTCAAAACATAGTGTTAGAAAAAATATTTTCAGATTCCTGACTACTACTCATGAAAAAAGAAAGTTATATTTAATTTGGTATTTTGTATTATAAAAATGATAACAAACACAAAATAGATATAAGATTCATAATAAGAACGAAAAAAGATTATGTAATTATTATGGATTCCTTGAATCTGTGAGTACTTACCCATAAAATTAAAAAAAACTCAAAAACCCTACAATTTTGATAAGAAAACCCTACTAATTTGATAAGAAAACCCGATAAAAATTAATAAATAGAAAAAGTTGCCAGAAATAATAATATATACTTCACTATCTTACTAAATTCCTCAATAAATTTATCACATCTTTGAAAACCTTATTTATTTTATAAGAACACTTTCCCTTTATTATAAGAAATACCTTCTTACATAAAAATTTACTTACTCTCTTTGGCATCTCTCTGGGTTTTGGTGGAAAGGTGTCTCTGGGTTTCCATGAATATAAAGAAATGGAAACTCATATGTGATTTTTTGCATATAATAATAATTGACAAAACTAAAAAAATTAATAAGAGGGAAAAAAAGGTTCTTCACTCGATATATAGCCTCTTAAAAAATGATAAAAACATAGTTATAAAAAAATTAGTTACAGGTTCCTTACTACTACTCATTAAAAATAAATAAATTATATATAAAAAACTCATTTTATTAGAAAAAAATTGTATTGGAAAGTTGTAATGTATTCGAATCAAGAAGTAATAATATGTAAATGATATAATATGTGAATACTTACTCATTAAATTCTGAAAACCCTACTATTTTTATAAGAAAACCCATTCCTATTCATTATATAATTACTAACTTAGGCATCTCTTTGGGTTTTGGGGAAAAGGTGTCTCTGGGTTTTCATTCTATAGTAAAGACCTTCTAATCAGTAGAAAGTACTATCACTTTGGCTTTGCAAGTTTGACTTTGTGTTTTCATGCACTTCGCTTTGGGTTTTCATATGTGACGCAATACGCAGAGTCTTCGCTTCGCTCAGGACTCGCGTCCAAATTCAATAAAAATTGCCTCGTCTTTGGCTTACCCGAAGGGTTTTGGCGTCAGCCTTTTTTCAGGTTTTCAAAAAAGAAAAGATTTTTGTTATAATTCATCTACATTATCTTAATTGCAACTGTTCTTTACTTATTATACTTGACTTTTTTCTCTTATTATTATTTCTATACTCTATTATATATCTTTGTCAAGTCTTTATTGCCTAGTCGCCCTTTGATATCCCTATATATGGGGTTTTGGGGCTCCGCAGATCGTCATTTTTTCAACCTTGATTTTTTATATATAAACTGTGCGTGACGCTTTGATATATATATTAATTGGGGTTTTGCGGAGGGATAAAACGGGATTTTTCCAGTGTAAGATATTATTTAACAAAAAGTCATAGATAATGTGATATTTACCTCACAATCGACAATGAAGATTCGATATCGCGTGGTCAACAATAAAATTAAATTTTTACCTGACTCACTTTGGCTTCATGGTACAAAAATAAAGAAATGTGAAAAAGTTCAAAAAATTGAAAATAAGTTGCTTCACTCGATATATAGCCTTTAAAAAAGGTGTCAAAACATAGTGTTAGAAAAAATATTTTCAGATTCCTGACTACTACTCATGAAAAAAGAAAGTTATATTTAATTTGGTATTTTGTATTATAAAAATGATAACAAACACAAAATAGATATAAGATTCATAATAAGAACGAAAAAAGATTATGTAATTATTATGGATTCCTTGAATCTGTGAGTACTTACCCATAAAATTAAAAAAAACTCAAAAACCCTACAATTTTGATAAGAAAACTGACAATTTGATAAGAAAACCCGATAAAAATAAATAAATCAAAAAAGTTGCAAGAAATAATATATACTTCAATATGTTACTAAAATGCTTAACAAATTGTACAAAACCTAGAAATCCTTTTTATTTGTTAAGAAAACTCTTTCATTATTATAAGAAATCCCTTCTTACATTAAAATTTATTTACTCCCTTTTGTTTCTCTCTGGGTTTTGCGGGGAAGGTGTCCTGAGTTTTCATGAAGATAAAGAAATGGAAACTCATATGTGATTTTTTGCATATAATAATAATTGACAAAACTAAAAAAATTAATAAGAGGGAAAAAAAGGTTCTTCACTCGATATATAGCCTCTTAAAAAATGATAAAAACATAGTTATAAAAAAATTAGTTACAGGTTCCTTACTACTACTCATTAAAAATAAATAAATTATATATAAAAAACTCATTTTATTAGAAAAAAATTGTATTGGAAAGTTGTAATGTATTCGAATCAAGAAATAATAATATGTAAATGATATAATATGTGAATACTTACTCATTAAATTCTGAAAACCCTACTATTTTTATAAGAAAACCCATTCCTATTCATTATATAATTACTAACTTAGGCATCTCTTTGGGTTTTGGGGAAAAGGTGTCTCTGGGTTTTCATTCTATAGTAAAAACCTTCTAATCAGTAGAAAGTACTATCACTTTGGCTTTGCAAGTTTGACCTTGGGTTTTCACGCACTTCGCTTTGGGTTTTCATACGTGACGCAATACGCAGAGTCTTCGCTTCGCTCAGGACTCGCGTCAAAATCAATAAAAATTGCCTCGTCTTTGGCTTACCCGAAGAGTTTTGGCGTCAGCCTTTTTTCAGGTTTTCAAAAAAGAAAAGATTTTTGTTATAATTCATCTACATTATCTTAATTGCAACTGTTCTTTACTTAATATACTTGACTTTTTTCTCTTATTATTATTTCTATACAATATTATATATCTATGTCAAGTCTTTATTCCCTAGTCGCCCTTCGATATCCCTATATATGGGGTTTTGGGGCTCCGCAGATCGTCATTTTTTCAACCTTGATTTTTTATATATAAACTGTGCGTGACGCTTTGATATATATATTAATTGGGGTTTTGCGGAGGGATAAAACGGGATTTTCCAGTGTAAGATATTATTTAACCAAAAGTCATATCTAATGTGATATTTATCCCACAATCAACTATGGAGATTCGATATCGCGTGGTCAATAATAAAATTATTTTTTTTACCTGACTCCCTTTGGCTTCATAGTCAAAAAATAAAGAAATTTGAAAAAGTTCCAAATTATGAAAATAAAGTTGCTTCACTCGATATATAGCCTTTAAAAAAGGTGTCAAAACATAGTGTTAGAAAAAATATTTTCAGATTCCTGACTACTACTCATGAAAAAAGAAAGTTATATTTAATTTGGTATTTTGTATTATAAAAATGATAACAAACACAAAATAGATATAAGATTCATAATAAGAACGAAAAAAGATTATGTAATTATTATGGATTCCTTGAATCTGTGAGTACTTACCCATAAAATTGAAAAAACTCCCAAAACCCTACAATTTTGATAAGAAAACCCTACTAATTTGATAAGAAAACCCGATAAAAATTAATAAATAGAAAAAGTTGCCAGAAATAATAATATATACTTCACTATCTTACTAAATTCCTCAATAAATTTATCACATCTTTGAAAACCTTATTTATTTTATAAGAACACTTTCCCTTTATTATAAGAAATACCTTCTTACATAAAAATTTACTTACTCTCTTTGGCATCTCTCTGGGTTTTGGTGGAAAGGTGTCTCTGGGTTTTCATGAATATTAAAGAAATGGAAACTCATATGTGATTGGTTGAATATAATAATAATTGACAAAACTAAAAAAATTAATAAGAGGGAAAAAAAGGTTCTTCACTCGATATAAAGCCTCTTAAAAAATGATAAAAACATAGTTATAAAAAAATAAGTTACAGATTCCTTACTACTACTCATTAAAAATAAATTTATATATAAAAAACTCATTTTATTAGAAAAAAATTGTATTGGAAAGTTGTAATGTATTCGAATCAAGAAGTAATAATATGTAAATGATATAATTTGTGACTACTTACTCATCAAATTCCGAAAACCCTAATATTTTCATAAGAAAACCCATTCCTATTCATTATACAAATACTAACTTAGGCATCTCTTTCGGTTTTGGGGAAAAGGTGTCTCTGGGTTTTCATTCTATAGTAAAGACCTTCTAATCAGTAGAAAGTACTATCACTTTGGCTTTGCAAGTTTGACCTTGGGTTTCACGCACTTCGCTTTGGGTTTTCATACGTGACGCAATACGCAGAGTCTTCGCTTCGCTCAGGACTCGCGTCAAAATCAATAAAAATTGCCTCGTCTTTGGCTTACCCGAAGAGTTTTGGCGTCAGCCTTTTTTCAGGTTTTCAAAAAAGAAAAGATTTTTGTTATAATTCATCTACATTATCTTAATTGCAACTGTTCTTTACTTAATATACTTGACTTTTTTCTCTTATTATTATTTCTATACAATATTATATATCTATGTCAAGTCTTTATTCCCTAGTCGCCCTTCGATATCCCTATATATGGGGTTTTGGGGCTCCGCAGATCGTCATTTTTCCAACTGAATTTTTATATATAAAATATGCGTGACGCTTTGATATATATATTAACTGGGGTTTTGCGGAGGGAAAACAGGATTTTTCCAGTGTAAGATATTTTTCATTCAAAACTGTTAGATATTGTGATATTTACCCCACAATCGACTATGGAGATTCGATATCGCGTGGTCAACAATAAAATTAAATTTTTACCTTGACTCACTTTAGCTTCATTATACAAAAATAAAGAAATTTGAAAAAGTTCCAAAAATTGAAAATAAAGTTGCTTCACTCGATATATAGCCTTTAAAAAAGGTGTCAAAACATAGTGTTAGAAAAAATATTTTCAGATTCCTGACTACTACTCATGAAAAAAG
Organism: Oxytricha trifallax; assembly: GCA_000711775.1. Classification (NCBI taxonomy): domain Eukaryota; phylum Ciliophora; class Spirotrichea; order Sporadotrichida; family Oxytrichidae; genus Oxytricha; species Oxytricha trifallax. The sequence goes on from ARYC01008636.1 coordinate 31,110, forward strand.
AAAGTTATATTTAATTTGGTATTTTGTATTATAAAAATGATAACAAACACAAAATAGATATAAGATTCATAATAAGAACGAAAAAAGATTATGTAATTATTATGGATTCCTTGAATCTGTGAGTACTTACCCATAAAATTAAAAAAAACTCAAAAACCCTACAATTTTGATAAGAAACCCTACAATTTGATAAGAAAACCCGATAAAAATAAATAAATAAAAAAAGTTGCAAAAAATAATATATACTTCAATATCTTACTAAAATCCTCAACAAATTTACAAAACCTAGAAAACCTTTTTATTTGATAAGAAAACTCTCCCATTATTATAAGAAATACCTTCTTACATAAAAATTTACTTACTACCTTTGGCATCTCTCTGGGTTTTGGTGAAAAGGTGTCTCTGGATTTTCATGAATATTAAAGAAATGGAAACTCATATGTGATTGGTTGAATATAATAATAATTGACAAAACTAAAAAAATTAATAAGAGGGAAAAAAAGGTTCTTCACTCGATATAAAGCCTCTTAAAAAATGATAAAAACATAGTTATAAAAAAATAAGTTACAGATTCCTTACTACTACTCATTAAAAATAAATTTATATATAAAAAACTCATTTTATTAGAAAAAAATTGTATTGGAAAGTTGTAATGTATTCGAATCAAGAAGTAATAATATGTAAATGATATAATTTGTGACTACTTACTCATCATATTCCGAAAACCCTAATATTTTCTTAAGGAAACCCATTCCTATTCATTATCCAAATACTAACTTAGGCATCTCTTTGGGTTTTGGGGAAAAGGTGTCTCTGGGTTTTCATTCTATAGTAAAGACCTTCTAATCAGTAGAAAGTACTATCACTTTGGCTTTGCAAGTTTGACTTTGTGTTTTCATGCACTTCGCTTTGGGTTTTCATATGTGACGCAATACGCAGAGTCTTCGCTTCGCTCAGGACTCGCGTCCAAATTCAATAAAAATTGCCTCGTCTTTGGCTTACCCGAAGGGTTTTGGCGTCAGCCTTTTTTCAGGTTTTCAAAAAAGAAAAGATTTTTGTTATAATTCATCTACATTATCTTAATTGCAACTGTTCTTTACTTATTATACTTGACTTTTTTCTCTTATTATTATTTCTATACTCTATTATATATCTTTGTCAAGTCTTTATTGCCTAGTCGCCCTTTGATATCCCTATATATGGGGTTTTGGGGCTCCGCAGATCGTCATTTTTTCAACCTTGATTTTTTATATATAAACTGTGCGTGACGCTTTGATATATATATTAATTGGGGTTTTGCGGAGGGAGAAAACGGGATTTTTCCAGTGTAAGATATTATTTAACAAAAAGTCATAGATAATGTGATATTTACCTCACAATCGACAATGGAGATTCGATATCGCGTGGTCAACAATAAAATTATTTTTTTTACCTGACTCACTTTGGCTTCATGATAAAAAAATAAAGAAATTTGAAAAAGTTCCAAAAATTGAATAAAGTTGCTTCACTCGATATATAGCCTTTAAAAAAGGTGTCAAAACATAGTGTTAGAAAAAATATTTTCAGATTCCTGACTACTACTCATGAAAAAAGAAAGTTATATTTAATTTGGTATTTTGTATTATAAAAATGATAACAAACACAAAATAGATATAAGATTCATAATAAGAACGAAAAAAGATTATGTAATTATTATGGATTCCTTGAATCTGTGAGTACTACCCATAAAATTAAAAAAAACTCAAAAACCCTACAATTTTGATAAGAAAACCCAACCAATTTGATAAGAAAACCCGATCAAATTTAATAAATTGAAAAACTTGTAAGAAATAATCTAAACTTCAATAAGTTACTAAAAGTCTTAATAAATTTATCTTAGCCTTGTAAACCTTACTTACTTTATAAGAACACTCTCTCACTTTGATAAGAAAACTCATCTTACATAAAAATTTACTTACTCCCTTTGGTTTCACTCTGGGTTTTTGTTGAATAGATTCTCTGGTTTTTCATTAATATTAAAGAAATGGAAACTCATATGTGATTTGGTGCATATAATAATAATTGACAAAACTAAAAAAATTAATAATTTTGAAAAAAAGATTCTTCACTCGATATATAACCTGTAAATTACTTATCAAAACATAGTCATAGAAAAATATATTAAGATTCCTGACTACTACTCATGAAAAATAAAATTTATATATAAAACATTCATTTTATTATAAAAATTATATAGAATTGATTTCATGTATTCTAATAAAGAAGTACTAATATGTAAATGATATAATTTTTGATTACTTACTCATCAAATTGTGAAAACCCTACTATTTTTATAAGAAAACCCATTCCTCTTCATTATAAAATTACTAACTTAGGCATCTCTTTGGGTTTTGGTGAAAAGGTGTATCTGGGTTTTCATTCTATAGTAAAGACATTCTAATCAGTAGAAAGTACTATCTCTTTGGCTTTGCAAGTTTGACCTTGGGTTTTCACTCACTTCGCTTTGGGTTTTCATACGTGACGCAATACGCAGAGTCTTCGCTTCGCTCAGGACTCGCGTCACAATCATATTAAAATTGCCTCGTTTTTTGGCTTACCCGAAGAGTTTTGGCGTCAGCCTTTTTTCAGGTTTTCAAAAAAGAAAAGATTTTTGTTATAATTCATCTACATTATCTTAATTGCAACTGTTCTTTACTTAATATACTTTACTTTTTTCTCTTATTATTTTTTCTATACAATATTATATATCTATGTCAAGTCTTTATTCTCTAGTCGCCCTTCGATATCCCTATATATGGGGTTTTGGGGCTCCGCAGATCGTCATTTTTTCAACCTTGATTTTTTATATATAAACTGTGCGTGACGCTTTGATATATATATTAATTGGGGTTTTGCGGAGGGATAAAACGGGATTTTTCCCAGTGTAAGATATTATTTAACCAAAATTCATAGATAATGTGATATTTACCTCACAATCGACAATGGAGATTCGATATCGCGTGGTCAACAATAAAATTATTTTTTTTACCTGACTCACTTTGGCTTCATTGTACAAAAATAAAGAAATTTGAAAAAGTTCCAAAAATTGAAAATAAAGTTGCTTCACTCAACATATAGCCTCTAAAATTGATGTCAAAATATAGTGTTAGAAAAAATATTTTCATATTCCTGACTACTACTCATGAGAAAATTAAAGTTATTTACAAAAGACAGAATTGAATATAAAAGTGATAAAATAACTTAACTGATAACAATTTATAATAAGTTTGATAAAATAATTGGTAATTCATAAAGATTTCTAAAAATTGTGAGTACTTACCCATTAAAAATGAAAAAAACTCAAAAACCCTACAATTTTGATAAGAAAACCCAACCAATTTGATAAGAAAACCCGATCAAATTTAATAAATTGAAAAACTTGTAAGAAATAATCTAAACTTCAATAAGTTACTAAAAGTCTTAATAAATTTATCTTAGCCTTGTAAACCTTACTTACTTTATAAGAACACTCTCTCACTTTGATAAGAAAACTCATCTTACATAAAAATTTACTTACTCCCTTTGGTTTCACTCTGGGTTTTTGTTGAATAGATTCTCTGGTTTTTCATTAATATTAAAGAAATGGAAACTCATATGTGATTTGGTGCATATAATAATAATTGACAAAACTAAAAAAATTAATAATTTTGAAAAAAAGATTCTTCACTCGATATATAACCTGTAAATTACTTATCAAAACATAGTCATAGAAAAATATATTAAGATTCCTGACTACTACTCATGAAAAATAAAATTTATATATAAAACATTCATTTTATTATAAAAATTATATAGAATTGATTTCATGTATTCTAATAAAGAAGTACTAATATGTAAATGATATAATTTTTGATTACTTACTCATCAAATTGTGAAAACCCTACTATTTTTATAAGAAAACTCATTGCTATTCATTATATAATTACTAACTTAGGCATCTCTTTGGGTTTTGGTGAAAAGGTGTATCTGGGTTTTCATTCTATAGTAAAGACATTCTAATCAGTAGAAAGTACTATCTCTTTGGCTTTGCAAGTTTGACCTTGGTTTTCACTCACTTCGCTTTGGGTTTTCATACGTGACGCAATACGCAGAGTCTTCGCTTCGCTCAGGACTCGCGTCACAATCATATTAAAATTGCCTCGTTTTTTGGCTTACCCGAAGAGTTTTGGCGTCAGCCTTTTTTCAGGTTTTCAAAAAAGAAAAGATTTTTGTTATAATTCATCTACATTATCTTAATTGCAACTGTTCTTTACTTAATATACTTTACTTTTTTCTCTTATTATTTTTTCTATACAATATTATATATCTATGTCAAGTCTTTATTCTCTAGTCGCCCTTCGATATCCCTATATATGGGGTTTTGGGGCTCCGCAGATCGTCATTTTTTCAACCTTGATTTTTTATATATAAACTGTGCGTGACGCTTTGATATATATATTAATTGGGGTTTTGCGGAGGGATAAAACGGGATTTTTCCAGTGTAAGATATTATTTAACCAAAATTCATAGATAATGTGATATTTACCTCACAATCGACAATGGAGATTCGATATCGCGTGGTCAACAATAAAATTATTTTTTTTACCTGACTCACTTTGGCTTCATTGTACAAAAATAAAGAAATTTGAAAAAGTTCCAAAAATTGAAAATAAAGTTGCTTCACTCAACATATAGCCTCTAAAATTGATGTCAAAATATAGTGTTAGAAAAAATATTTTCATATTCCTGACTACTACTCATGAGAAAATTAAAGTTATTTACAAAAGACAGAATTGAATATAAAAGTGATAAAATAACTTAACTGATAACAATTTATAATAAGTTTGATAAAATAATTGGTAATTCATAAAGATTTCTAAAAATTGTGAGTACTTACCCATTAAAAATGAAAAAACCGAGAAAACCCTACAATTTTGTTAAGAAAACCCTACTAATTTGATAAGAAAACCCGATCAAAATAAATAAATTGAAAAAGTTGCAAAAAATAATATATACTTCAATATGTTACTAAAATGCTTAACAAATTGTCCAAAACCTAGAAATCCTTTTTATTTGTTAAGAAAACTCTTTCATTATTCTAAGAAATCCCTTCTTACATTAAAATTTATTTACTCCCTTTTGTTTCTCTCTGGGTTTTGGTGGGAAGGTGTCTCTGGGTTTTCATGAATATTGAAGAAATTGAAACTCCTATGTGATTGGTTGAATATAATAAAAATTGACAAAACTAAAATATTGATAATATGGAAAAAAAAGTTGCTTCACTCGATATATAGCCTCTTAAAAAGTGATAAAAACATAGTGTTAGAAAAAATATTTTGAGATTCCAGGCTACTACTCATGAAAAATAAATTTATATATAAAACACTCATTTTATTAGAAAAATGGTATAGGAAAGTTGTAATGTATTTGAATAAAGAAGTACTAATATGTAAATGATATAATTTTGGATTACTTACTCATCAAATTGTGAAAACCCTACTATTTTCATTAGTAAACCCATTGCTATTCATTATATAATTACTAACTTAGGCATCTCTTTCGGTTTTGGTGAAAAGGTGTCTCTGGGTTTTCATTCTATAGAAGACCTTCTAATCAGTAGAAAGTACTATCACTTTGGCTTTGCAAGTTTGACCTTGGGTTTTCATACACCTCGCTTTGGGTTTTCATACGTGACGCAATACGCAGAGTCTTCGCTTCGCTCAGGACTCGCGTCACAATTCAATTAAAATTGTTTCGTCTTTGGCTTACCCGTAGGGTTTTGGCGTCAGCCTTTTTTCAGGTTTTCAAAAAAGAAAAGATTTTTGTTATAATTCATCTACATTATCTTAATTGCAACTGTTCTTTACTTATTATACTTGACTTTTTTCTCTTATTATTATTTCTATACTCTATTATATATCTTTGTCAAGTCTTTATTGCCTAGTCGCCCTTTGATATCCCTATATATGGGGTTTTGGGGCTCCGCAGATCGTCATTTTTTCAACCTTGATTTTTTATATATAAACTGTGCGTGACGCTTTGATATATATATTAATTGGGGTTTTGCGGAGGGATAAAACGGGATTTTTCCAGTGTAAGATATTATTTAACCAAAATTCATAGATAATGTGATATTTACCTCACAATCGACAATGGAGATTCGATATCGCGTGGTCAACAATAAAATTATTTTTTTTACCTGACTCACTTTGGCTTCATTGTACAAAAATAAAGAAATTTGAAAAAGTTCCAAAAATTGAAAATAAAGTTGCTTCGCTCGACATATAGCCTCTAAAAAAGGTGTCAGATCATACTGTTAGAAAAAATATTTTCAAGATTCCTGA
>ARYC01008637.1:0-11861 GCA_000711775.1 Oxytricha trifallax
CAGGTATCTTTTGGAGGTCAAATTTTATGATATTGAAATTGAGCTCTCCGGCCCTTAATTGACCATAGTTCTGGATGATCAAGACATTTTATTTTAATTATTTTTGAAAATATATTTTTGACCGAGACCTGATCCTCATTAAAAATGGTAAAATTCATCTATAAATAGATAACTTGAATTTTACAAATATTATTAGCATCAGATACATAGAACTTCGAAGGAGCTTATATTTTGTTATCAAATATAATTTATGCAATTCTCATTAAATTTTATTTCAATCTTCCTTTTAATAATTTACTATGATTTTTAGAAACTTATATCCTTCATATCTATGGTATCTTTGGGAGGTGAAATTTTATGATATTGAAATTGAGCTCGCCGTACCTTAATTGACCTTAGTGCTGGGTGACAAATGCATATTATTTTTATTATTTTTGAAAATATAATTTTGACCGAGACCTGACCCTCATTAAAAATGGTAAAATTCATATATAATTAAAATATTTTAAATTTATAAACTTATCTTACACAGAATACATAAAACTTTCAAGGAGCTTATATGTGTTATTAAATATAATTTATGGAATTCTCATTAAATTTTATATGAATCTTCCTTTTAATAATTAACTATGATTTTAGGAACTTCGATCCTTCCTATCTATGGAATCTTTGGGAGGTGAAATTTCTTGATATTGAAAATGTAGCTCGCCGTACCTTAATTGACCTTAGTGCAGGGTGACCAATGCATATTATTTTTATTATTTTTGAAAATATAATTTTGACCGAGACCTGACCCTCATTAAAAATGGTAAAATGCATATATAATTAAAATATTTTAAATTTATAAACTTATCTTACACAGAATACATAAAACTTTCAAGGAGCTTATATGTGTTATTAAATATAATTTATGGAATTCTCATTAAATTTTATTTCAATCTTCCTTTTAATAATTAACTATGAATTTTATTATCTTCGATCCTTCATATCTCTGGTATCTTTTGGAGGTGAAATATTATGATAACAAAATTGAACTCTCTGTACTATAATTAAACCTTATGCTTGGTGACTATGACATTTTATTTTATACTATGCACTTAAATCGTGAACGATCAAGATTCTCGATGAACGATCACTTCATAAATGATTAAATTTCACTTAAGATTAGGTGTTTTACAACAATAATTTTTATTATCTTCGATCCTTCATATCTCTGGTATATTTTGGAGGTGAAATATTATGATAACAAAATTGAACTCTCTGTACTATAATTAAACCTTATGCTTGGTGACTATGACATTTTATTTTATACTATGCACTTAAATCGTGAACGATCAAGATTCTCGATGAACGATCACTTCATAAATGATTAAATTTCACTTAAGATTAGGTGTTTTACAACAATAATTTTTATTATCTTCGATCCTTCATATCTTTGGTATATTTTGGAAGTCAAATTTCTTGATATTGAAATTGAGCTCGCCGTACCTTAATTGACCATAGTTCTGGATGATCAAGACATTTTATTTTAATTATTTTTGAAAATATATTTTTGACCGAGACCTGATCCTCATTAAAAATGGTAAAATTCATCTATAAATAGATAACTTGAATTTTACAAATATTATTAGCATCAGATACATAGAACTTAGAAGGAGCTTATATGTGTTATAAAATATAATTTATGCAATTCTCATTATTTCACACTCGACAATTTTATTTCAATCTTCCTTTTAATAATTAACTATGATTTTTAGAAACTTAGATCCTTCATATCTATGGTATCTTTGGGAGGTGAAATATTATGATATTGAAATTGAACTCGCCGTACCATAATTGACCTTAGTACTGGGTGACAAATACATATTATTTTTATTATTTTTGAAAATATAATTTTGACCGAGACCTGACCCTCATTAAAAATGGTAAAATGCATATATAATTAAAATATTTTAAATTTATAAACTTATCTTACACAGAATACATAAAACTTTCAAGGAGCTTATATGTGTTATTAAATATAATTTATGGAATTCTCATTAAATTTTATTTCAATCTTCCTTTTAATAATTAACTATGAATTTTCAGACTTCGATCCTTCATATCTCTGGTATCTTTGGGAGGTAAAATTTTATGATATTGAAATTGAGCTCGCCGTACTATAATTAAACCTTATGCTTGGTGACTATGACATTTTATTTTATTCTATGCACTCAAATCGTGAACGATCAAGATTCTCGATGAACGATCACTTCATAAATGATTAAATTTCACTTAAGATTAGGTGTTTTACAACAATGATTTTTATTATCTTCGATCCTTCATATCTATGGTATCTTTGGGAGGTCAAATTTTATGATATTGAAATTAAGCTCTCCTCATTTTAATTAACCATAGTGCTGGAGTGCTGGGTACATTTTATTTTTATTATTTTTGAAAATATATTTGTTTCCTGGACCTGACCCTCATTAAAAATGGTAAAATTCATCTATAAATCAAGAACTTGAATTTTATAGATATTATTAACATAGAATACATAACCTTTTTAAGAAGTCGATGTGAGTTATTTTATATAATTTATAGAATTCATCAAACTTCCTTTTAATAATTAACTATGATTTTTAGAAACCTCGATCGTTGGCAAGACTAATTTAACTATGGTTAATTTATTTTTATTAGTTAAATGTTTACCTTGCTATACCAAATATCTATAGAGGTCCTTGTTAATATGAAATTTTCCTATTAAAACTTTATATTAAATTCTTTTCATTCTATCATTCATTGACTCCATTTTGCTTCCTCTTATTAAAATATTAATGAAATTTAAAATTATGGATTTTCATTCTAAGTTTATTTAAATCTTACTTCTAAATAGGGAGGACCTACTGGATCTCAACCTTGAAAAGATATGAAGAGAAGTATTGAAAAACTTCCTCTAAGTTTCACAGATTGATTTCCATTTTATTAATCTAATCTCCATTAAATTGCTCCTAATAATGTTTATTAATTTTAGGAGGTCCTCCAAATTAAGTTCAAACTTTATTAGGAGTTAAATTTTTATGTTAAAACTTAATTAGGAGCATATTGAATTAAAAAATGTTTAATAACTTTACCTCCAAATTAAGTTCAAACTTGATTTTGAGGACCTCCTTGAGAAACAAAACTTCATTAGGAGTATTTTAATTTACTAAAATGTATAAGATTCTCATTAAATATGTCAATTTTCAGTCTTTTATGATTAATTAATTTTCTTACCTCTCAGCAAAGAATCTACCGGAGTGTCTTATACTCTACTATTATAGTATATCAAGGTAGATTTTATCATTATTAATATAAAATTTATCAGCAAAATAAAATGAGCACTAACATTTTGAGAAGAGCGACATTACTTGGGCAAAGTAAATAAAATTTATGATTTCAGTAACCAAGAAAAGTAGAGACCAGAGACGCTTGTACTCAGTAGGAGCCTACTTATGACTAATTTGACCAGTATAGCTTTGAGATTTAAATATAAGTTAAGTAGGATGTCATCATAGAAGCTGTGCAAATTTAGAAGGAGGTTAAACCACCCGCCATAGAGCATCAATAAATATCAGCCAAAGTTGACTATTAATGCAAAGAATGCAATAAAGTTTTCCCTTACAAGTCAACTTATAAGAGACACTTGAGAGATATACACAACGATATGCCAAGGTTATATCTCAAGCATTAAAAGAAAGATGGGAAGTATGTCTGTGAGTTCTGTGAGAAGCCATATTCTCATACTAGAGACCTCAAAGTGCACTTAAAGAAAAAGCACAATTAAAGTTTTGTCTTTATTCATGAACCTACAGGGAAAAGATTCCTCTAAAAGAGAAGATCAAGAAACCCAGTGGAGTCTCTAAGAGTTGAAGTCTAGAAGTAAGTAAAAATGAAGAAAGCAGTCAAGAACTTTCCAGTCTCTGAGATCAATAAAATCATGGTTAAAATAGAGGCAATGAAGATTCCCATATTAAAAATAATTGACTTAGAAGCTTGTCTAGAAAGTTACCTCACTCTTGAAGAAAATATAGAGAAGAGAGTAATTACAGATGACTAATATGCTTACAAAATATATCCATTCAATTACTTCCTTGCTGATGACAAGTTCCAAATGGAATTTGCTAATGAGTATTATGCTCTTTAAAAGGCAAAGTTAAATGAGTACAGGCATATCATCTAGCTTGATGCTATTTTACTTGGTAAAGATCATGTAGCCTTCAGGCTTCCTTTACTAGAAATGACTTACAGAGAATTCTTATCTGACAATAGATGTCAGAGATAAATTAGCTAGATAGCATAGCAGATAGTTGAAGGGATTGAAGAGCTTCACAAGCTAGGTTATGTTCATAGAGACTAAAGCCAGAGAACATCATGATGAACTCTCAGCCTCTTAGAGTTTATATTATTGACTTCAACAGAGCTCAAAGAGTTCAAGCCTGTGCAAAAGGAAATGTATGCGGCACTCCTGGATATTTCCCATAGAGAGAGAGAGGACTGGAGAAATGGAGACACTTAATGGGATATCTGGGCTCTAGCAGTAATAATAATAGAGAGCGACATGCCAAGGAACGATTACTTTAGCTGCAGGGGTGAGAGAGATTCTAAGCAGAGGATCAAAGAATATGTCGATAAAAATAAAATAAATGGAGGTCTCAGAGAACCTTGCACACTCAACTATTATCAAGCCAAGATAAGAGAGTTAACAAACAATAGAAACAATCAAACAAAAACTTAGAAGGATAAAATTCAGAGAACTGCCACATGACACTAAGCTTATGTTTGTGTGAAATATTTTAAAAACTTACTTGTTATACTCACTTAAATTACTTATATTTAAACATTAAACCCCTACATAAACCCTATTAAAATCCTAATAAAGTATGCCTGAATTGTCTACTTTTATCAATCAAAAACTCAATCAAACTACTGAAAGAAAGGGTTTTGGAGTTTTGAATGAGGATTCATAATCAGATTATTTAAAAATAACCTAAAATTATTTATGCCCTTAGAACTTCTAGCCACAATTATAAGGTAATCTGGCTTATAAAGAGGGGAAATATTTATCATATCAAATTAGTTACATGGATCCAATTCAAAAAGTGGTTAAGTATAAATTAATGAGATTAGTGAAAATTATGCTATTTTGGCTGATTATCAAGTTTCAAATTCAATTGGACACCAAAATAAAACTTATTATGAATATATAGTATAATTAAACTTATATTAATATATATAATTGGATAAGAAAATTAGAAACCTATATCAACTAGAAATAATATATTTTAATTAATCTGCTATTAAAAATAGCTTTTAAATATCTTTAACAGATTCGTTAACGCCTTTATTTTCCATTTACTTTACTCTTTTTTAATTAAACATTTAACATAAAAAAATTACTTATTTTCTTTTGTTAATATTTATTTAAAAATTTAAAATATAAAACTCTTTATAGTAAAAAAGTTACTATAAATAGAGAAGTAAAGACAATATCAGAGGCACTTGCAAATACCGGAGGTTTCATAGTAATGATATATTTAATGATATAATTAACAGTCTCTGAAATCTAGGAAAACTTATTTTATCAAAGCATCGTCAAGAAAATGTTCCTCACTCATAAGAAATATAAATATTTATAATAAAATATTAATGTAACTATTTAAGAGTTTTATGGAAGATGAAGGGAAATCAAAGATAAAGAAAGGGTCAGAGCAGACTTAAGATTTTTCTAACATTCACAAAGGAAATTCAAAACATAATAATTATGATAGTATTATTATTTATATTAGGAGATTTATACATAGATTTTTATACTAAAGAGAGTAGTTTTAATATATTATATTAAATTCAAGTCAACTGTAATTATAAACTCCAAAATAAACAGCTAAGTTTAATAAAAACCCCAAGAGAGCAGGAGGCAATCATAAATATCTTAGATGCATGTATCAGATAATTTTTTTAATTCTAATTTTATATCTTATTAGATAAAAAGTCTTGTACCTCTTAGGTTTAAAATTATTAAGATTTTCGAATTACTTAATAGTATATATAATATCTAAATAAAAAAATATCTACCCCCACAAATTAATGATAAAATTAAGTACCTATGCTGCTATCTCCGTAGAAATTAAAATATTCATTAAATAGTTAAATTATTTAATCTATAGATTTATGTTAAATAATAAGAAAAGATAATCTAAAAAGAACGAGACGTAAATTATACAAAGCAGCAGTGAAATAGACGAAGCGAAATTGAAATTAATTTAATTCGTTATTGCTATATTTAATTTATTAAAGACAGGATTTTAATATTAATAATTTTATTATTAATAATTTTAATATAAAAGGATTTAAATTGAAAATTTTTATAAGTCAAATGAGTCTTTTTTGTAGCTAAATTCTTATAATTTTCTTGAAAATTAATTTTAAAAGCAAGATTTCATTAATTTTAAGATATTTATTATCCATTATTTATTACTTTATTATTAAATAAATTAATTATATTTGAAAGAAAGTAGTGTGATTATTATAACAGTAATATTGTTTAATTTTTCAATTTTTACCTAATAATTTAAATAAATTTTGAGATTCCAAACATACTAAAGCATAACAACATTTGAAAATCAAATTGCAAATTTATTTAAAATTTATATTATAAAATCATCAACATTTCAAGGACCCTATATCAAATGCATTTGACAAACTACCAAAAGATTCTAGCTCCATATTTCAGCTAGAGTATTATTATATATGATTGCAGTTATCAAAATGAGGATGTAAATAAATAAATTCCAGTAGATTTAGAGGCCAAGAATTCTATAAGAAGTTACAAAACGTAGTAAATCGACTAATAATTAACCAACGACATAGCCATTGAACAAAATCATTTTATCATTAAATTTTAAAGCATTTCTCAACTAACTGACTATAATACTTTTTCAATATTCTATTGTCACAATTAAGTTATTAATTGATTTTCATATAAAAACATATGTTATAATGTTGGGTAAGTGAAAGCATGGTAGACTATTGAAAAACCGTAACGTCGAAGAATCAAGAAACTTTTAATGAAAATGATATTAAATTGCGATAAATCTCAACTTGACAAGAGACTTATAAAATTCTTTGATTAAAACAGCTACGATACTATTTTAAAATAGAAAACTGTGAAGTTGCAACTCAAACAAGGATCTTGATATTTATTTATGACATTTCTTTATTATATTAATAGTAAATTTACATTATCATATTAATTTTGTTTTATTCGGACCAGTTATAGAAAATAACAGCAACAAATACTAGAATGATTTAGAGAGAGCACAGCAAGAATTTATGAATTAATTTGAGCAAGGCCCAATCAGCACAAATAAGCAATTTGATTATCTGAAGTAAAATCACATCGATAACGAATCAAATAACACCAAAATATTAGTGTTTTCTGATCTTTACAGTAACAACGAATATAATAATATATATCATTATAATCATTATAACAAATATAATGAAAGTTAATTTATTAAATTTAAATAGCATCTATAATCTCTTTCGGGAACATAATATATATAAAGATTATTCAAATTAATGTATTAATATATAAAATGAACTTAAAATGTACACTCAGATGAGGACTTTAACATAGATAAATTTATGCAAGAAGAATTTCCAAAGAAATAATAATGACATCTATATATTTTTTTACAATAATAATGCTAATTTTTAATAAAATAATTTAATTACTAAATTGGAATCTAAAGAACATATATCAATAATTAAATTGTAATGTAAAAAATAAAAATATTAAAAAAGATTAATTATATAAAGAAAAATAAATCAAAGCTGTTTCACATAAATTGGCTATTGTGATATAAATTACAAATAAATCGTATTGCTAAAATATTTAAAAATAAATTTATTAGTATTTATTCCATTAAATAATATCATTCTTTTATTTAGACTCCATTTCTACAATATTTGAAAAGTCTTACTATATTTAAAATTAAATTAAAAATGAAGTTGTCTTCAAAGTTTAAATCTTTTGTAAAGACTCTGCGAAATTAGGATATTTTCGGACATTAAATTAACTTAACCTATCGCAAGCATAGAGCTTACAAGTCGATTTTAGGTGGAATTCTTACTGTCATATTTTGCTCTGGAATAGCCGCTTTGCTCACAAACTCAAAAGTTGTAGCCATAATTTTTAATATTTTAATAATTTCTGTATACTTTTATAATAAAAACTATTAAGTGAAAAACTGTCTCTAATGTTTCTTCTTAACAATAAATGAATAAATTATATACAGTATAGTAAATAATAATGAATTGTTAACTTTATTTGAGATGACAAAAGTATTTTCGCAGAAGCTAAATATTACAAGTTCAAGTTTTGTGAGAAATGAGGCTACTGATATGACAGTCTATGACTTTGACTCATCCAAGTTTGATATCGGGTTCTATATCAATGTGTTCTATGAGACTGTAGAAAATGATATTGATTGATTCATTACAAATTTATTAAATTTCATAGATTCCCTTTGTTTAAATGTATTATAAATATAGATAAAAGAAATACCTTTGGTATATAAAATCAAATTTAAATATTGAATCCCCTCCTGTTTTAAATTTGAAATTTTGATAGAGAATTAAAATACTAAAAATTTAAAAATAATCAATTTTCCCTAGAATTAATTCAATTATTAATAAAAAAATTACTTTATATTCTGAAATTGTATACAAATTAGTTATCCAATTTTGCATATAATAATTCGGCTATGTTACTTTATATTTATCATGTAATTATTTTTTATGTCTATTTTCCTATTAAACATTTAAAAATTGAATCAATAAATATTATAATTACCATAATGTATACGCAGGTCGAATATGCATGGGCAGATGGAGGTGGTAGTTACATAGAAAACTACATACCCCTTCCTCTAGCTATAATTTAATCATTTTTCAATTCCAATTACCATGTATATATATATATTTACTATAAATGCACGGATAAAAATGAGGGATTTGACACTTCATATCTAATATAACAAATATTTAAAACATAGCACCATTTATTATAAATAATATCTTTGTGCTTAGAATTTACATTGGAAATTAGTGGGTGGGTTTGCATCTACTTAGAATATGTATGTTAGGCTATTCTTTTACAAATGCATTCAGAGTGAATTAGATAAGCTAAGTGAATAAATTAAAAAATCTAATAAGTTATACATTTGATAATATGTTTAAGAAAAGCCCTGGGTAGAAACGCGCTCCTATATCACAGATAGATTTAAACTTATTATAAATTTATTGCAAATATTCCTGTAATAATTCTTAGTTTTTATTAATTAAATACTTGAATAGTATATTTCATAATAGACTATGTGTCCAACAGAATTGAAATATACTTCCCCATGAAATTTTAATTCGTGGATATAAACGACCCCTCCTCAGATCCCATCAAACATCAAACCAAATCCTACCTGTTCCTAACTGACTCCTTAATTGCTCAATATTATACTTTCAAAATCAGTCAAAACTTCCTCATATTAGATATAAAATCTTATACTAGAATGTTGGTTGTATTATTGCATAAATACTAATAATATAAATATATGTAATATCATATTGAACGACTCACCGTTGTACTCAGAGATGGGATAGAGCAACTAGACATACTATTAAATAGCTGAAGATGCTTATTAAGCACAGAGAATAAATCTAGGATCATGAACTCTTGGTCTCTATTTTATATTGGATGAATAAGTCAATATGATTCAAAGGGAGGTTTACACACTATCAATTGTAATAATTAGTAGAAATTTTATATAACAATCATAATTTTATGATAGAAATGATATTATTATCAGATGCATTGTCAGTGACTAGTGGGTTTCTGGAAATAATTCACATATTAATTGGTGTACTAATCGCTAAATTCCAGTAGAATATGTTTTACCAGCGCATTATCAAAGATATGTATATGATTAAGAGAGACCCACAAGATAGAATCAAAAAGAATTTTAACTATCATTATTTTTTATAATACATATTTATCTTATTTTCTCATTGTGATATCATAATACATGAAAAGAAAGCTTAGAAAGCAGAGCAGCAACAAAGCAAAGAATCTCAAAACATAAAAGACACAGAAAAGGGAATCGATAGTAAACCTAGCACCAGTCAATTTCATCACAGATCTCAGATGAGTTTCACATCGTCCAGATGAGGGTTGAGAATCATGCCACATGACTCAGTACATGAACGGAGCAATGAAAATGCCACTGTGCGGTAAAGCTTAGAGGGAATTAAAGAAACACTCTTAGAAACATTTATTTTATGAATGTAAATCATATATTAATATTATCATCTTATTACCTATTAATAATAATAGTAAATAATATAATTAAAGAAGAAAACAATAGCAAGGAAATGAAGAAGGACAGTCGAATGAGTGAGGAAGACAGCAAAGACACCTCAAAGCAGTTAGTGGACTAGGGCATTACTGAAGAATCAGATAAATCTAAGTATAGGCAGTTAATAGAGCAAGTCAAGAATAAAGCCTTTATTATTATAAAATTAATGACCTATTTTTAATTTCTTAAGATATCTTCATTTTAAAAGCATAGTGTTAAACTTATTTATTTAAGCCAGATTTATATACAGTATAAAGGAATGTCTGCTAGCTAAATTGAGAAGAAATCAGAGAGATAAACAGAGATTCAGACTATATAAGAAAGCCATTAAAAAGTTAGAGTAAAACTTTGAAGTTCTACATCTGTTCAAGTAGTTGAAAACATCTCAATTTCTTGCAAAGATATTTATATTCATTATAAGAATTAGTAAATAGTAATAATATTAATAATATTTATATTTTCGGCTAAGTATTAGAAAGAAATGATGCCATATTTTAGATCTAATCTAATTGATGACAATTCTGGTATTCTCAATAGATCAGACACCTCTATGAATGGTTTTAACGATAGTAAATCTGATATTTATATTTATAATAGAGCAAAGTATTTTCATTAATTATTAAAAAATTATAAAAATCTAGTGATGATGATTCATATACAGATTGGGAAAAATGAATTAATTTAGGAAAGCCAAGCTGAAATAGTATTTAATATAAGCTATTCTACTGTCTAAAGAGTAGAAAGTTGATTAAAGGCTATTAAAGAACTTGGATTCCAATGCTACAATTAATTTATAACAAATTTTCAATCATATCTCATTATTGTAGGAATACATTTGATTTGGGAAATGAATTTATAATTAATTATTTAAAATATTGAAATAGTGGCAGTTAACTTTCTGGAAACCTAGACAATATTGTACTTTTTCGATAGAGAATTTAAAATTCGCTGGACTTTACTACTGGCGGTACCCAGCTATCACATCCCTTGAGTGAGATAAATTGATTTTAATTTTAACAACAAAATAAACTTAAAAAAATCACCCAAAATTAAAATCAATTTATCTCACTCAAGGGATGTGATAGCTGGGTACCGCCAGTAGTAAAGTCCAGCGAATTTTAAATTCTCTATCGAAAAAGTACAATATTGTCTAGGTTTCCAGAAAGTTAACTGCCACTATTTTAATATTTTAAATAATTAATTATAAATTCATTTCCCAAATCAAATGTTTTCCTACAATATTAAAGTGTGTGATAACGTTTTTATTTTTATGCATACACTGCTCAAGGATCTCCTCGAAGGTCCACAGTAATTGGAGGCTTTAAATAAAAAATGATGTAGAAACTCCAGAGGTATTCAATTATGACTTTAAATCTGGAAAGAGGAGGAAATTCATTGTAAAGTATATTTATTTAAATTAAAATTGACTAT
>ARYC01008638.1:0-27349 GCA_000711775.1 Oxytricha trifallax
ATACTTGCAACAATTAAAGGTGATTACTTGAAAGAAATTCTTCAAGAATCTCAAAAGAAAAGGTACAGCATCTCTTCAGAAGATAAGGACAAACAAGGGATCAAGATAAGTGAGAGCTGGCTATGCATCTTCTTGATGAAGGAATAGAGCAAGCTTCACAGAGAGCGAAATTCGCAGACAAAGTATGAAGTTAGCAAGAGACTTTATTCAAATATTTAGCATCCAGAGTCAATGAAAATAGATGCAGGAGCTGGCAGCAAGAGAAGAAACTTAGGAGGAGGGAAGCAAGAAATAGAAGAGAAGAAAGAGAAGCCAGTTCCCTCTAAAGAATTTTAAATGTGACTTATATATTCATTAACTTAACTACAAAACTTATTTATATACATTCACTCTCCCTTCTTTCGCACACTTTTAAGCCAACTAATTATCTACTCTCTTCGCTGAGCTTTTAATAAAGTCTACAGTATCGATAGGTAGGTCATGCATCAAGTGGTATAGCAGCAGTTTCTTATAATGACCTTTTAGTATACCCCAGTTGAATTCAATTCCATTAAACTAAGGGCTGTAAGGCACGTTGAACACTGGCGTTATTCTAAGTTGTTCATAACTCCTCCTTGTTTCTTTAGTCTTATGAACAGAAAGATTATCAACAAACAGTATAATCTCTTATTCAGGGTACTTCTCTCTCAACTGTTCTAAGAACTTAATATATTGCTCTGTCATAATTGAGCGAGGATGAATAACATAGGTTTCTAAACCAGTATCCTCACTAATTCCTCCAAGAATTGCCATTGTTTATACCTTGACTTTCTAGTCACATACTTCTATATTACTATGCCTCTTATACCAAGACTTCTAGATGAAAGTGTTGAAGGTAAACACAGCCTCGTCAGCATGAATAAACTTAATATTACTCTATTAAGCTCTCTGCATTTAATTATAAATAAAATTTAAGTTATTGTTGTAAAATGGCAGAGTGAAATCAATCACTCTCTTGATAAGATTCACACCTTTGTAAGAGATACCATTTCAATTATAGATGTTAGCGATAGACTGAGCAGAGATCATCAACTCAGGAAATTGGCGATGAAACATAGTAGCTCGTTGGTCTAAAGAGAAGTGAGCCCAATACTTCAAAGTTCTCTAATTAATAAGATAATCAATATGCTTCTATAGAAACTTTTACTACCTCTTAGGCTTAGAATTTAGCTACTATTGCTTTAATAATAGTGCTATAAGACAGTGGGAGAGCACAGTTGACGGGCTTCACTTTAAGAGTAGCGCAATAGACTTATAGTTAAGTACTGGTTTGATTTATTCACTTTATATATCACATCCATAGCGCAGTTTAAACACTAAATCAATATACTCTTCATCATAAATAGATCCCAAAAGCTTGCTATTTTGTCTCTCATTTAATTAATAACCTCAACCCCTAACAAATTCCCTACAAATCAAAGCACTTATAAACCTCATTAAGGGGTTTTGGGGTTTTGAATATACGATTCTATTTAAGGCATTTCACTGAGTTATGTTTAGTTGCTAGGATAAAAAGCCCACCTGAAGAATTATTAAAATTATCAAAAAACACATATAGCCCCAATTATCATTGTGGTAAAAATGTCTTAATCCTCTAGTAAAGCCGAACAACTCTATTAGATCATTAAGTAGTTTTGCACCAATGATAAATATCGATAAATTTCGAAAGAGTGCATGTTCATAAATAATAATGGGCTACAATCAGGAATGAAGCTATCACCAGAAAGAAGCCAGTACAAGCAAAGCTAGACGCTAGCATCAATAGTTGAGTCTAAAAGCATTAATGTATAAAGATTATTTTAATATGAATTTTCTTTATTTATTAAATAATGAATATATTAATAAAATAGAGATTCGCCTATTCTTTTTTGAATGAAGGAGTTTTATAAACTGGCATTAAGCATATTTAACATTTGTTATCTTCAATATATTATATAAGTAGTTCTGCATGGGTATTCAAAACCCAAAACCCCTTAGTGAGGTTTATAAGTGCTTTGATTTGTAGGGTATAGTTGGGATCTTATTGGGGTTAGTAGAGAAATTAGGCCAATTTGTAATATGAGAAATAGAAATTAGCGAAATTTAGGGTCTATAAATGATGAGTAATATTTAGATTTACTGCTTAAGCTTAGGTATGGTACAAGTATTAATATAGACTAAGTCAAACCAGTGTTGAATTATACAGCCATAGCAAGACTCCTACACAAGAGTGCCCCAACGTTAGGTATCATTGCTTGTTAGCTGTTTAACATTATAACTCAGGCTCTTGAAAACATCCTGCAAGAAAATAAAAGTTCTCACAGGTCCATATTGACTATCTCTGTGACTCTAAGACATTAAAGTATTAGGCTCACTTTCCTCTTGAATAAAGAGCTATCATGTTTCATCGCAAGTTTCAAGACATGCGTATCTCTCCTTAGACTATAGCCAATATTTATAGACGAAACGGTATTACTTTCAAGACTGTCAACAGAGTGAAGAAAGTGATTGATTTTACAGTGCCATTTTATAGCAATAATTTAAACTATATATATGATTAAATGCAGAGAGCTATTGATAATAACATCAAGTTCATACATGCAGATGAAGCTGTGTTTACGTTCAACACTTTTATTAATAAGTCAAGGTACAAGAAGTATGATAACATAGAAGTTTATGACTAAAAAGTAAAGGTAGTCACCCATGCAATTTTAGCTGGTATAAGTGAAGAGTCAGGCTTAGAGAGTTATGTGATTCACCCTCGCTCTATTAAGCGAGAGTAGTACATAGAGTTCCTACATAAGCTAAGAGAGAAGTATAGCAACCAAGAGATCATCCTGTTTGTTGATAACCTATCAGTTCATAAGACTAAGGAGTCTAAGAAAGCTTATGAAGAGTTAAACATAACTCCTGTATACAACGTTCCTTACAGCCCTTAATTTAATGGAATAGAATTCTACAGGAGTTAAATAAAGACTCACTACAAGAAGCTTCTGCTGTATCATCTTATGCATGACTTGCCCATCGATACAGTAGACTTGATTCAAAGCAGCTGTAAGAGAGTGAGCGAGATAAGACAACAATTTGTGCGAGAGAGGGAAGAATGAATGGTTATAAATAAATTTTAGATTTAAACGAATGAATATATTCAAATATTAAACTAACCCATAAAGGGGTTTCGCTTCTCTTTCTTCTCCTCTTCTTATGGCTTGCTTGGGCCCATATTTCTTCTCTTGTACCAGCCCTGCATCTATGTTCATTTCATCTGGCTTTTAAACATCTTTATAAAGCTCTTGCTCACTTCATGAAATATCTGTGACTTTCTCTCTCTATGAACCTTAGCAGGCTCTTTCATAAGATATATACCAGTGCCAGATTTTCCTACAAAGTTATATGTCAAAGCTTACTTGAAAGATAAGGATGCTTCTTAAGTTCCTCTAGCCAAGCTGAGCTTATAACAATGCCTTGCTTCTTCTAGTCTTCAGGAGAAATAGAATATCGTTTCTTATGTGCTTCTTCAATAATTTCTCTGAGATAATCCTCTTTTATTGTACCAAGAGCACCAAAGAAGAAGTTCCTCTCTGGGAGTTTATTAAAGAGTTGTTTCTTGGTAGGAAGGTAAACTACCACTTCCTCATCTTACATGGCATCCTCATAAAGATTAGTGACTGAAATCTCAGGGTAGTTCGGAATTTCGATTAGTTTAATCTCTTTATTTTTAAAAGCTTTCTTCTCCTCACAAAGTATTGCTTTCAAGAATGAAATTTTGGTACCTTCCATCGTAGGAAGGATTAAACCAACTGTATAATATGTTAATAATCATCAAGTTATCTTACCATGTAAAGTTTGGTATCGATAGAGATCTTCCTTACTTCTGAATCTTGATATCATTTCTTGAGCCTCGACTCTTTTCATTTGATCATTGAGTGATTCCATCTTTGTTCCTCTCCCTATTAATGAATATCAAATTATAACTTATAGACTTCTGGATCCTATTGTTTAAAATCTTACTATTAAATATGGGCATCTTATAGGAGTCAACCCTGCAAAGATACGTGGAGAAAGTTTGCAGAAGCTGTAACAAACAGCAGAGATGGAGCTCCATTTTTATCAATTTAGTTCCATTAAATTAGTACTAAATTTGTTAAAATTTAATTAGTACCGGTACTAAATTCGTTTAAATTTAATTGGTACAATTTAATAGTACCAAAATAATTAGTACCTAGTTTTAAACTAATGAGGTTTGAATGGAAAAGTTCCAAATAGTTCAAAACCTAATTGGTACCAGTACCAACCTGAATTTATTCTCAGCTGGTACCAAAATTAAAAATATTAAGCATAAAATTAGAAAATTTATAGTTATAAACTAAATATAAAAATGATGTCTAACACCTAAGAATCAACCATTGTAGTTGCAGTGCCAACTCCTATACAAAGTTAATATAACGAGTGAGGTTTTTACTTATTTATAATAGAAATTTAAATTTGAATTTAAACATGGCGGTCAACTTAAATCGTAGAGCGGCACTTTTAGGAGCAGGTCAATCAATGCTCAACTTGGCTCCAATAAAAAGCCTGAAATCATTTATGTTGAGAGAGAGGTAGAGCTAAGAGCTCTAGAATTTGAAGCAGAGGTTTTTATCATAGAAGTATTAAACCAGAGGGAGAGCGCAGAGATAGGGGTTTAAACTAAATTGATTATGTTGAGGAGCTAAAAGAACAGCAACCAATTTAAAAGATCAAAACATATTAATTTTAAGACTGCTAGAATCATTTCTCAACTGAACAAAGCTTGAAGAGACACCTTAAAGAGGTACACTCTGGCAAAGCCAAGATCTATTTCAAGCATGAAAAGGTAGATGGTAGGTATTAGTGTACGACATGCATGAAATCATATACTCACTCAGCTACAGTTAAAAGGCATATGCAAAAGCATCACCTCAGTGAGTTCTTGATTGAAGATTAAGAGACTAAAAAACTAGTGCCAGCTAAAAGAAAATCTAATACTCTTGAGTCATAAAGAGAGCAGCAAGAGAGACTCAAGAGACAGAAGCGATATGAATCGATGAACCAGCCAGCAGGTAATACAATTTTAGCATGCTTCTAAGCGAAGGCTATGAATATACCTGCATTAAATGCAGTTGATCTCAGCACTTGTATTGAAAACTACTTGAATATAAACGTGCCTGCAAAAGCAAAGCTCATAGTAGTTGATGAGTATGCATACAAGGTGTATCCATTCAGTTATCTTATTAAGAACCAACAGTATTAGAACGAGTTTGCTAATGAATACATGGTACTTAGAGAGGCCTAAAGAAAAGACTGCAAGAATTTGCTTAAGCTAAATGGTGTTATTTTAAGTTATGGTTTCATCGCATTAAGGCTAAAGAAATTTGAGATGACTCTGAGAGACTACCTATATCACAATAGATACCCTGATGATTTAAACGATATACTCTCAGATATGATTCAGGGTGTTAAGGAGTTGCATGAACTTAGATATGTTCATAGAGATTTGAAACCTGAAAACGTTATGCTAAATCTCTGCCCTATAGAAGTAGTGGTTATCGATTTCAATAGAGCTTTAAGATAGGAGATTGTCACTTTAGCACAGGTACTTGGTACTCAAGGTTACTTCCCAATAAAAGAGAAGTGGACTAATGGTTCTGTTTAATGGGATGTTTGGGCAGTAGCAGCAATATATTAGAAAGAGACATGGAATGTATGTCTTACTTTGGTACAAAGCATGAAAAATAATCAATAAGTTTGGCTCAGAAACATATAAAGTAAGAAGATGTCTGCTAAGAAATTAAAAGCATAGTAGAGATGATAATCGTGAGAGCTCCTAACTATCCTCGGTAAACATTAGATGACATACTTGACCCACTAGAGAGAGCAAGGTTCAAAAGATATAATAAAGACAAGCAGATAAAATTTGTATGATTTAAGTAAACTAAAATTCATTAAATATTCAATAAATTATGATAAAACCTGAATTTTGTCTACTAACCCCAATAAGACCCCAACTATACCCTACAAATCAAAGCACTTATAAACCTCACTAAGGGGTTTTGGGGTTTTGATTACTTAAGTGAAATTTTTTGAATAAAAATGATAAAGTTTTGTTTAACGATTTCTGTTCCTTGACACTCTCAAAATAAATACTGCATTTAGAAAGTACTCCAAACTTCTTATAATTGTTTTATATTTGAGGAAAAGCAGAAGAACCTTTGATTAAATTTCTTATTTTCTAAATGTAATTTCTACAAACCTTTTTCATTAAACTTCTCAGAATTCTAATGCGCCTATATTTGTTTAGCTACTTCTTCAATATCCAATGCTTTATAAAAAAGTTAATTATTAAATATTTCAGCTGTGCTAATAAAAATTATTTTTAATTAAATTGCTTATAATTGATGATCAGTAAAAATACAAAAATACTTAAAAGAATTTCAGTTAAAAGTTTACAAATCTACCCATGGTTAAAATTTATTAAACACAATTTTAGATGTAATGTAATTGAATTAGTAAAAAGATAATTAAGTATAAAAGGCTCTAAAGTTCATATTGCTAATGAGTAGGCTCAATAATAGAAAACTAAATTGGATTTTATCTAAAAATTAATTAACATCATATAGTATTTAGAATACTAGAGCATCTTATAAAATAAAATATTTTGATCTATTTTAGGGAAAGAAAAATTCAAATTGCTCATTTTCATTTTGGTTAAAGTTTTCTATTAGTATATACCTTCTGGACTCTGATTCTAAAGTTCCATGATAAAATAGAAGCAAAAATTAATTATAAAATGACCTATAAAAAGCTTTGTTTTCAATTGCAAATACTTGATTTATGGTAAAGTACAAGACACGGAATACATGAATTACATTTAAAGATACGATTTGTTGTTACATGTTGGAATTTAGAAACTTGATAATTAATTTTATGTGCAGTAATAAGCTTAGAGCTCCATCATTAATGAAGTCCCATTATTATTGCATAAAAGATTTATATCTTAACAAATTTATGCATCTTAGATTATTCTTCTTGAATAAATTTTAATTTTTTAAAAATATATCATGAATTATAAAGAATAATCGAGAATTGATAAATTAAAATGAAATTGATTGATATATATTGAATTATATTGATGGCAACGAAGGTGGAGCGTGTGAAAATCTTAAAATATTCTCAGAGGTCCAACCTGGTCATAGGAAACACTTGAAAGACATTTTGTAGTGGAACCAAAATAAAAGAAGATGGAATCTGCAATTAGAAAGATGGCGACAAAATATGAACATAATTGGTAAGATAATTTGTTTCTAGATTTTAAAATTTTTTATTCTAGTAATAAGTTGCAATTAATTGTTATTAATATTCTGATAATCATCTATATCTCATTTTGTTTATGATAAAAAATTTACGAATACTAATTCAAGCAGGTAATATTTAAAAGTGAAATAAAATTGTATGATATTGTTTCTAGGATACTAATCTAAACTTGGAATTCCTAGTTTAGAATTTATTAATCGTGAGGAGTACTTGCAAATGTTTATTTTGTTTTGCAGACCCGTAGTTATAATTCCTAATAAACAATTGATAAAATCAAAATAGTCTTTTGAAATCAGAAAATTATTAATAATCAAGATTTAAATATTATGAATTTCAATAAAGCTCAATTCTTACCTATTATATTCTCCATTTTGACTGTTTCGACACAATCAATTTAACTTATTATTGAGGAAATTTAGAAATATATTCGCGTTTGAGACATTACCATTACAGTATCAATAAAAAATATATCAAAGTTTAAAATGTTAAAAAATTGATCACTTCTCACTTTAACAATGATATAAAGACTTAATGTAGACAATGAAGATCCCATTATGTTTAGTACAATTTTGATAATTTTTAGATTATTAATCAATTAAATTAGGCACATACTTAATTATTTTTAAGTTTCAATGAATAGTGATTAAAATTTTCACGAATGAGTTTAATATATATATATAATTTTTAATAGTAGTGTATTAATTAATTTTAAATAAATAATAATTAATTAAGTATGTGCCTAATTTAATTGATTAATCATCTAAAAATTATCAAAATTGTAAAAAACATATTGGGCTCTTCATTGTCTACATTAAGTCTTTATATCATTGTTAAAGTGAGAAGTGATCAATTTTTTAACATTTTGAACTTTGATATATTTTTTATTGATACTGTAATGGTAATGTCTCGAACGCGAATATATTTCTAAATTTCCTCAATAATAAGTTAAATTGATTGTGTCGAAACAGTCAAAATGGAGAATATACTAGGTAAGAATTGAGCTTTATTGAAATTCATAATATTTAAATCTTGATTATTAATAATTTCCTGATTTCAAAAGACTGTTTTGATTTTATCAGTTTATAATATAATTTGCAGCTTAAATGTGAGGCAAGAAATTCATTGTTCATTTGAAATCCATGTGACCCAATTAAATTAATATCTTGCAGCTTCATTGCATTCAATAGAGCTAGTCTATTTTATTGTGAAGGAACTAAATAATATTTATTGAATTTGACACTTTTTTTTAGAAATCCGACTTCGGAAATTCAAAATTAGAATTACTAATTATACTAATTTTATTTATTTAGTTCTGCTATTCCCAAGAAAAATATTTTATTATCTAAATGTTTAATATTCATATCTGTAAATCTCAACGCAGATTTATTTGTGGTATATTTTTGTCATTATGCAGAGAGATTACCAAGCATGAATTGATTATACTCTGTGGTATTTTGGTTGGAAGTTTTTTCCCCAGATTTATTTTTATTCTTTTGGTACCAGCAAATTTTGAGTTTCAAATCTTAAATTAATATTTAAGTCTTTGGTTTTCAGGTGCAACCCTTAGTAAAAAACGAATGATAATTTTATAGTTCTCTGAGACTAAACTTAATACTCTAGAGAAAGACTCTGTTAAACTAAGGATGTTTTAAAAACCATTGTGAATTTATATTATATCTTGATTTTTAATTTACACTTGGGAATATATATTTTTCTATCAATCTCAATATTTATATCAGTGAAACAAATTGGTGCCGTTTTTATCATGTGTAATTTATGTGACCTAATAAATATAGAGCATTAATTTATCGATATTATTTAAGATCAGTCTAAATTCTAGAGGACCTGTTTTATTTTAATATAGTTAGCTCAGATTCGTGTCAATCAATTTATATCATAGATAAACTATGTGTTGGTACATTAAATCATTATTTCGTGATATAAATAATCAAGAGATTCTTTTGGTAATTAAGTAATATCTTTATATATTTCTTTGTTTTTTAGTGGGATTTAAATTGTTCAGTTCATAGTTTCAGAAAATCTTTAATCATTAAGATTTTATGTAACAATATAATTCTATCACTCTTGAATATAAAAGTTAATATACCATATTGACTATATTAAAGTTAATTAGTTACTCCTTTTTTAAATTTCTTTCCTTTAACAATGCTATACTTTTAAAGATATGCATATATTTTTTTAATTTTATAGATTCAATTTAAATATTAAACTCATTCTTTTTCGATCGTTTTCTGGGATTAATAATTATGTTGACATTAAATAAAATTGTTTTTGTTGGTTTTAGATAGATATAAGAAATAAAACAATCGAATGGGAAATACCAAGTATTAAGCGAACTAATGGTAAACTAATTAAAAGTTTAAATCAAAATTTGCTGTAAAAAACAAAATACTCGATAAAACTGTGTATTAATTAAGATAGATACAATCAATAAAACCAGAAAGAATCACTGAGTTTGTTACTGTAAAAATTAGAGTGGTATTTGATATTTTCAATAGTATTTAGTTAATGATTTCATGAAAAATAAGAACTAAAAAACTAGAAGTTAAAAATAAGTTAAATAGGGATGAATATAATCGTGCTAATTTTAAATAAATTGAAAGAAATTAATAATTTGATTAATTATAAGCAAAAATGAAAAAGATGAATACGAGATGGAGCTGTGTCATTCACAAAATATGTAAGTTACAAAAAAGATATCTAAATTTAATTTTTACAGGTGTTGCACCTGGTGAGAACAGTAGTGGTAACAGACGGAGTCTCAACAGAGGAGTGAAGATAAGTCGATATTATACTATTCAATTATGTAAATATCCAAAGAGAGGAAATATAACTACTTGATAGACATGTTTTTTAGATTTATATAATTCATAACTATTTATCAAATTCAATTAATTATAATTAAAATTACTAATTCACTTTATTTTCAAAAAAAAATATCATGAATATAATATGACTCAATATTAATAAAAGGTTAATTCAGATAGAGTTATTACATTCTTAATTCAATTAAGATATTGGTTTTTGTCTTAAACTTTATTATTGTAGGAATACATTTGAAATTGGGAAATTATATTTAATTAAATTAATTTTAAATCAAAATCATGGCAGTTAAAGTTGGCCAATTTAAACGATCTTGGGCTCATTCGATAGAGAATTCAAAATTAGCTGGACTTTATTATTGGCGGTACTATTTTATCGCATCCCTGGAGCGAGATAACTCGACTTTAATTAAACACATCTAAATTCATTAAATTATACCCTCACATTAAAGTCGAGTTATCTCGCTCCAGGGATGCGATAAAATAGTACCGCCAATAATAAAGTCCAGCTAATTTTGAATTCTCTATCGAATGAGCCCAAGATCGTTTAAATTGGCCAACTTTAACTGCCAATATTTTGATTTAAAATTAATTTAATTAAATATAATTTCCCAATTTCAAATGTATTCCTACAATATTATTTAAAGTACATCACTGAGATCATCATCGTTATATTTTACGAATTTTCTTATATAATTTTCTTCTATTTATATAATAGATTCAGGATCAATTTGTATCTTGAAGCCATTTTTAAATATTATTTTTATTAATTTTATATTCATTATAAAGACTCTTAAAAAATTAATGGACACATTCATGATTATAATCATTAGAGAATTTAACATAGAGAGTTATTAAATGATATTTTACAAATAGGTTTATCTTATGTCCTTTAAAATTAATTTTTAATTTCAGGATAGCATCCAGCGATTTAAAATTATGAATTTTTCTAAATAGATATAGACAGTATGTTTTTATAATTGGAGTTTCACTATTATTATTATTATTATTATTTAAAAAATCATATAATTTTTCAAAAAAATCATATAATTTTTCAATATTAAAACAGCAAATTTCATTAAGAGTTAGAATACTATTTAGTTATCCAATTTAATTGTTAACATAGTTTTATTTTTTTGTGAAGCAAAATAAATATCACATTTTTTATGAATATTTAATTGATTGTTTCAACAGAAATTAGATTATAATCTTTAAAATAAATGGCAAATAAACTACTATAAATAAATAAAATAGATTTATAATCTTTATTTAATAGCGACCATTATTTTAAGTAGATTTACAATTTTCCTTTTTAAATTTGTAATTTTTGCTGAAAATGACATTTTATAGCTTCACGAAGTGCTTAAATCTTTTCACTGTGAGCTTTATTTAATTTTTCTCTCACTTTTTGCATTTAATTTTAATATCGACATATTATTGAGAAAATTTAATTAATTATTTTATCAAAAAACAAAAAAGAAAGAAAAAGAATATGATAGATGCTAATTTTTATCTTTTGAATTCGACAAATTCTTAATAGAACTGAGGAGAAATTGTGAATTCTTAGGTCTTCATTTGATTGATATTCATCAGGATATAATATTTACTATTTTCCGAATATTTTATTTTCTGCTTCTTTTAGTTTTTAGGAGTTATCTGCTTATTAATATAGTAAGTATACTTCACAGAATGAGTCAATATCAGTTTTCTTTATTTTGTGTTATACTAGCATTATAAATAAATGGCTTTGTGGTATTTCACACTACCCATTTTATTATTAAAGAAATATTAGAATGATATTGATTCATTGATGTTGTTTGAAGTTAATTCTTTGATTCTTATGTTCTTATCTTCTCAGCAAATATACTTGCTTTCGAGGAGATTTATTATATGGCCATAATTTTTGACTCTGCGAAGATTCCATTTGCAATATTTTAATATTTAGGACAAATCCCTTATTTATAATTTATTTTTTCTTCAATAACGATTTCATGCTTTATGCATCCATTATCTCATCAGTATAGAAAACATTATTATATTATAATAATCCTTGAGGGATAATATTCTATTGGATGAATTTGCTTTTAGTAACCAGAGTAATTTGCATAAGCAGGCTAATTAAAAATTTTCTTGAGAGAATTGATTGACTTTTAAATAGATGAATCATGAAGTGATACTAAGCTTATGCTCATATATATGCTCAAATAAATCAACTAGTTGTCTTATAATTTCTTCATTGATATTTTTTTAATCCCGGTTAATAGATCATATTTACCATTAATTTTAAACATATTTATAGATTATTATTCTCATAACTATGCTCACTCTTATTTACCAATTGATCCTTCTATAATCTATCTTGTTTATAGATTAACCCTATGTATATTTACCAAGAATTTTGCCAATACTTCTTACTGCATGAAGAACCTGATTTTAGCTTATTCATTGAATTTCCTTAATTTTTTTCACAAATATCTCTATTTTCAATTCCTCCATAAAGTTTCCTTTCTTCTCAAATATAATACTCTTATACATTGAGTGAATTTTCCTTCTATTAGGATCATAGCCATTCATATGAAGAGATGAAATTAATTTAGTTCTATTTTATAGGTATAGATATTTTAAAATTGAAGTATTTTTTGAAGATTATCAATCTTCTAATTCTATATCGAAGCAAAAAATGGGACAACTGTTCAAAAAGATTTGTATCCTTTTTAATTTCATAATCTAACACATCAAATCTCTAATAATTATTAATCTCTGACAACGTTTTTTGAATCCAATATTTTATAACTTAAGACTATATATTTACAGTTGAATCTTCAAATCTTATCATGAACCCATTAATATTTACCATTAGTAAAGTTTCATATATATATTTGTCAGATATATTGCATCCAGATAATTATAATTGATTTTTTATTCATCAGTATTCTTAGCAAGTTATTTCATTCTAGAACGTGATCATCCACCATAAATGACACTTCTTATAATCTTCTCTTCTTAGTATTCCTTGATAAATATTTATTAGCTTTGTTTCTACAAATTTTTTTAATTTATTTATCATAATTTATAGAATACCATCATTGGTAGTCCATTTTAAGCTATTACGCTAAAAGTATTAATTATAAATACGCTGGTTCTCTGAGATATTTATATGACAATTATCGAATAATTTAAAAAGATTAATTAATAATTTATTATAATTTTTGTGCTTCACTCAATGTATTTCAATACGTTAACTTTTCTATGACAATTTTTACTAAATTTCTTATTGTTTCTAAAATAGAATTGAATCGGAATATTGTGAAAATAAAATAAAATTAATAATATGATTAGACAAATGGAAAAATGCGTAAACCCCAAATCCCCTCAATTTCAAAACCCCTGTGTTTTTGTTGCCAAGTGTCATTTTTTATTAGTAGTTGGTCAAAAAATTTCGGGGGTTGGTCAAAATCATGCATGTTTTTGTAAAAATTCATGTATCTTAAATTAAGGGGTCTTTATAATTAGGGAAGTCGGGAGGTTTGCGAAATTAGCGATTTCAGAGACTTGCGTAGTTTAGGGCAAAATAGGGACTTTTTCATAAAAGCCTCTCTCATTTATGGAAAAGGGGCTTGAAAGTAGGGTAACTCCATTAAAATTTTAGAGTTTTTTTTTTAAAATAGGGCATTCGTGCTTATTTGCGATTATATATAAGCAAATTTAATTAAGTAGAATCGCGAAGGAATTTTTCATTCTTAAAGTGTAAATGTGAAAAAGTAGTAGTATTTTTCAACTTAGTGTTGTTGAGAGTGAAATAGGACATTTTTAAATATAGCTTAATTAGTGTTATTAAATATATAATAATCTGCGATGAATTTGAAACTGCTAGGTCAGGGTAAATTATAAAGGGAAACAGCCCTGCACTTTACATCACATGTGAAATGAACATCAATTTAAAAATCCAAACTGAAGTGTGTAATCCACTACTCGATACCCAATGCATATCACCTTGTCTTACCATTAATAATATAATTAATTATAATTTTAACTTCACACTCTAATAATTCATATTTATCATTAAAAATGAATTTAATACAATCTCAAATTTAAATGTAAACTATTTGATTTAATTGAATCAAAGAATAATTTAAATTTTATATATAAACCTATAATACTTATTCTCAGGAAAGTTTGTTAAAAATTAAATTCCAAAAAGACTTTTTTTAAAAATTAAGCAAAGTTAATCTATTTGATTCAAATTGTAAAGTTACAAATTTTCATTTTGGATAATATAATTAAATTTAATACTTGTCCTCAAGATTATCAATTCTGAAGTAAATTTAGGTTCTATAATTTTTATTAAATATTCATTTTATTGGTCCTCTAAAATTAAGATAAATTAAAATATTTTATAATTAATTTACGATTTATCGTCCTTGCCCGACATCGATTGGCGAGAAATCTGCGGTTGAATGTAACCTGAGAGTCATGTCACTGTGCAAGTTTAAAAATCCTTGTAAAATATGAATATTACATTAATTAAACTATGATAATGAATATATTTATCTTGTTCTCAAACTCATCTGTTTCTAAAATAATAATAAGATAATTTTGGATTATCTGGTAAGTTGAATATAAGTCTTATTTGTTCTATATGGTCGGTATTGATAGGCACTCTTTATTTGGAAATAACCTATTAGGACTAACAAGGCAGCGTAATTTCTTATTAGTTCATTAGTTTCATTGAGGTTACCAATAGTTTTCAATTGCATTCAATGATGAAATTCATTATATATCTATATATTTTTTTATATTATATTCCAATACTCATACTTAAGATAAAAAGCCATAATTAACTTAAATGACCTTAGATTAAAAGATTGTACTAGTCTTTGATCAGGTAAACTACTAATGCCTTTGAGTACATTTACACTAGAAACAACTTGTTATGCACACCTGTATTGGACTAACATTGTGTTAGTTTCCATTCTCTTAATTGAATCAATTTTTGTTGATCTCAACATGGGATGATCTATTTCTTCATTGAGAATGTCTTGCTCTTTAGGTCTAGTACTTAAGTACCGATTTATCTTCATCATTTTATTGCCAGTGAAGATGCTAACTTTAAGCTTGACTCTTCCAGGAACATCTTAAGGTAGTTTGTGTGTATTGTCCAGTGTATGCTTATTGAAGAAGACTGATTACGACTATTTCCAGGAAGGATGATTAGTTTGGCTAACTAGGTTTATCTACTGTTAGGCTTGTCTTAATCAACATATTGTGGAATAGTGAGTAAAGCAAAGAAAATCTTGTATAATAATTATTTAGTAATTAGGACAAATGGATTAAATATTGCTTTAACTATTTATTAAACTTCTTTATTAAATTTGACAATAATTATACTTTTCATTAATATTTTCATAATATCAAATAAGTAGATGAATCTGAGTATTCTAAGTCTTTATCTCAAAATCCAACTCTTAAACTGATAAATACCGAATAAAGAGAATTAAGTCTTTAGTGTGATGATTAGTTATCAGGCTATGATCTTGCTATGTCTATATCTATAAGTCTGCTCTAGATTTCAGGGTACTTTAAGATAGACTTGAGAATCTTTCTGGGTAGAGTACGCTAAGTGAGTCCATCATGTGGTTCAAACCTAAATGAACTGACAAATATTTTTGCATTTATAATTAAAATAGCAATAGCAATAGCATTTAAAGTGATAATTATTTTCTAGATATCTTTAGTCTTTGAGACGTTATCATTTGATAATATTAATATATTAACTACTTCAACCAATAACTCTATGTATTCTGTTGTATCTTCATAGTTGTTATAGTCATTTCTTTAATTCTGCTATTTGTTAAATAGATTGTTAATGTCTAGATAAATAATAAATTTGGACATTCTTGAAATTTAATTAACAAATAACAAACAAACTAGTAGTTTAAATAAAATAGTATAACCACAAGAGTAATTTTTGATTATTATCAATACTTTTATAGCAATTTAATTGATTAATTAAATACTTGTATAAGTAGACATATAAAGTAGGGAAGAAATGAGTTAATTTAATATTTTGCAAATCGAATACATAAAACAAAGGCAAGAAAACATCTCTACAATTTGTTAAAAAAAATCACCTTGTGAATTTAATATAAACATATCTAAATTTTCTAATTTTTTCCTGTATATTATTATTATGCCTAACTCTATTTAATGCATTTAACTGAATATGTAATTATAAATTAAAGAAATATAAATATTATTTAGTTGTAAAATATTTAACTCATGCTTTAAAAACATAGCTTAATAAGCTATAATTGAAATCTTTAAATAATACATTTAATTTAATGAAATTGATTTAGATTTGAGCTATTGAAGAGGCAAATCTAACACACTTAAATCTCCAAGCAATAAAATTAAATTAATTATATAAATATTAGAAAATACTTAATTCTCTATGGCTATAATAGTAATAGTGATTACTATGGTTATAATTGCTATAATGAAAATGAGAAGATTTATATTCTACTGTAGAGATTATAATCCTTTCATCATTCCAACTTCTCCTACTCATCTCCTATTAGTACATAGTTAACTTGATTCAACCTAGTTTATGCTTCGAAGGTCCTCTTCAAAACCTGGCATCTTAGCATCATAATTGCTCACTCTAATGGCATATGGGTGAGTGGACTGTTCATAAAGAGATGTTTTGATAATTTCACACAGCATACATGGACCATTGCCAATGAGTGCCCTGTGATATCCGAGAACATTATTTTTGAATTTTCAATCCACAATATATTATATACCGAAACAATTTAAATAAAATTAAATATAATAAAACAAACATGATGTTACGATTAATTTTGTAAAATTATAAGCAATATTACTCTTATAAAATGTATATTCCTTATCATGGATATTAATAATATTACCTTAGATGATTATATCGTTTTATGATTCACAGATATTTTATGCTTTGTAAATACCATTAAGCATTAAGCTATTTATATTTACTAAATTTTAATGCTTAATTTCGAAAAGCAAGTACTTATAATATCATATATTATTTATATATAGAAACTTATAAGATAGTGCCTATCACAAGAAACTTTTTGAATACATAAAGATCTCGAAAGAGAAACTCAAAAGTTATTAATCCAGCCCTTAAGTTATTTATATGATAATAGCATGTATTTCAAAGTCATTATTGAAATGGCTCTAAAATTGACCTATAAGAACCTGTAGATAAATACCCCGTCACAAATCGATGTCATACTCAAATAAAGTAACTCTGATTATTGTTGGGAAACAGTAATTGATCCATAACAAGAAACCCTTCTAACTTATCTGATAATTAATCTACAAATTGATGTTTAATTATCATCTTCTCAATAAATATCAATTTATTAGTAATCATATCTTAAGATTCAACCTAATTGATACTTCACCTAGTTGATATTAAGGAGAATTAACTTTCGATTTAATCGATAGTCATCCCTGTTTTATTTATAGACGAGGAAGAATAATATAGTTGGTACCTTAACTGATAACTATAAACCTATAGTAGCAACATAGTTAAGTCGGAATACTTAACACTATAAATTCGTTCTCACTAAACAGTCTTTCCTTATTTAATCTAATACCTCGTTTTACAAGACTATAGACATTTATTAGAATAAACCTGAGATATTAAGTTATAAAATATATTTACTCAAAGTTCTATAAAATACTGTTAAAATATAGATAATATAAACATATTGAAAAAAGAAATAAGAACTGTTGAGAAAAGAACGCCTTATCTCTTATTATCATAAAAAAAGGCATATAAACTTATTACCGAAAGGGAAATAAGTGCCTTCAAGAAACGCCACAAATAATATTGAGAATGCTATTAAAGCCAATGAAAATGTAAATCTTTATTCAAATAATGAAAAGCTAATTATTAAGGATATTACTTAAAATTACATTGAAATTAATTTGGTAAGGAAAGAATGAAGAATGAACTCCATCTTTTAGGAGGAGGAAAGGTCCCTCATGAAAAACTCTCAAAACTTACATAATAGCTCAGACTCGATTAATATTTAAGTCATTATAATAATCGTGATAAGATTACCGAAGGCAATCATTTAAGTGGACTAAATTTAATATATCGATGACAATATGTTTTGTTATTTTAACAATTAATCGAAGGGAAATAAGCCTAAACACTGAAAGAACTTTGTTGTATCAAAGAACTAGTCTAAAATGAATTAACACTTACCCGCATTGCAAAAAGTTTGGCATTTACACTAATTATATTTGTGATTAAGTCTTCGGGTTGTAAATTAATAAACTAATAGTATAGTTATTAAAAGTTTAATTTATACATTTTATATTTTAATTATCTGAAAAAATGGAGAAAAATAAGAAATATTTATGTAGCTCATTCCAATTATATTTGCTGTTTATTAAAACAATAATATCTTCGTATACAGTATTTTAATTAGAAGTATCAGGCCATAATTATAATTAAAATAATAACTATTCTCATTATTAATAAATATTTACTCTCCAAAAGAAGATATATTTGCTTTATAATTATAATTGGATATTATTAACAACAAATACTTCATTGTTCTGTGATAGTTAATAAGAATAAACAAATGATTAATAACTAACTAATCTATGAAATTGAAATAATTTTAAAGCATATATTAGTATAAAAATATATAATAGTAATAAGAGATTTAATTGTATTTTAGTCTAAAATAATCACATTTTATAATAATAAATTATTTAAAAATGTTCATTAAACATAATGAGGAGGAGAAGAAGAGCAACTCAAATGATAGAAGTATGGGATATTATAAAAAGGAAAATGGAATTCTGGAGAAAGGAATAGAAGGCAAGATACACCGGCAGAGATAGGAGCAGAGAGACTAAGAAGCGCTAGTATTTGAATTGAAGAGAATATCAGAGTTCCATTAAACGAATAGATAGGTTTTTTGTTTTAAAAGGAGACTTAAAATTGGAACATCAAACTCAAGCTAAAAGTTAAATGAATCAAAGAGATAAAAAACCCAATTCGACAAACACGAGGATGAATCAGTGTGCTTTCTGGGAGATCAGATGAAGTTCAAAAGAATCATCGAATTGTTAGATGTTGCTTGTCAAGGACTCGACAAAATAATCTACTCCAAGAAAGGGTGGATACCACTGAGGACAGGAATGATTATAATCGTATGCTGCCCAAGCGTAAGGACCAAACTAGAGAAAGTATTAGTTAAAAAGTATGAAGATAGAAGAGAAGCAAGGCAAAGCGGAATGAGGGAGAGAAATTTGTAGTAGAGAAACAACATGAAAACTAGAAAGAGATAAAAAAAGAATTGAAACATTTTGACCTGATCCCTGGAAATCAAATTTAAGAAGAAACGATGGAAAATATATATAAAAAATTGAGGAGGTACAAATTTATCAAAACAAACTGGGACTTAAGATAAATCCTCGAATAGTCGTGGATGACAAAGGAATACAAATCCTTGAGAAAATTATTAGTTCTGAAAATTGGAAGCTTGATAATGACAGATACTGGAGTGACACAGAGACTTGGAAGGAATAGTTATGCCAACAAGCCGATAGAGAAACTTAAAGACTTGAGAAAACTAGATTCTTCTGAAAATTGTGAGAGGAATTAGGACTCTAGATATCTAAGACACAAAGAAATCTATAGGAAGCCTTGCTCTCATTCAAAAACATTTAGGCAAGATAAGTGAACTTGCATAGGAGACTGTTGGAAAGGAGCTCAAGGACAACAAACTATATAGCTTTGCAAACATAAACTAAGTAAAAGATTAGGAAGGCTGCTTGGCACTATAACCTAGTACTGGAGTAAGAGAGTGAGGCACTATTCAAAATCTTAGTTAAAGACTAGATAAATATGTAGAAATACTACATGATATTCAGCATGGAATTCGGATTCATGAATATTGAGATCGGTAGATCAGGAATTGCACTGAGATGACGAGAGAAACAGAAAAGAAAAACAACAAGATTTGGGAGCTTGCAAATGAGTTAATGGGGTCAGAAACTTACATATTCAACTCCTAAACAGACCAGTGGGAAGATCTATTAATAAGGGAGGTCCCAGGAGGATAAATAGAGAGGGAACTTTTAGTAAGTGAGGACAAATTCAGTGAATTAATGGATAAAATCCCGGAAATCCTTTCAGCAATAAGGTGAAACAACAGCAAGAAAAGAAGGAAGAGGAGGTAGTCTCAATGAACACTTATAAAACAAGAAGAACAGCCTAGAAGGAACAGAGAAGCAATTGATAGAAAAAGATAAATAGGAGGAAAGTGGATTTAGGTGAAGTAAGTATAAGAGATGAGCAAGATAGAATGAACCGAGGGGAACCGCAACTGACTACTATCCAATAAAAACTGATTTAAAAATATTATAATTTGAGTAATTTATCGCTCTTGTTGTTCAATTCGAATTTATTTAATTTTACCTTCAAATTTACTAATACTACTTATTTAAAAATGAAGAATACTCCTTTTTAGTAATTAAAACTGCGAATGTATTAAAGAAAAACTTTAATATAATAAGTTTAAGATATGGATTAGTATCAATATAGAAAGTGGTGTTTATTCACTAAATAATCATTAATACCCTTTAAAGTTAATGCATTACAATTAATAATAATAAATAAATAGAAAGATAAAATCAAAATAATAATTTGTCTTGTTGTTTATTTACAATAAACATTATTACTTATTTGTATAAAGTTGCTGTTTTATAAAAAATATAAACAATTAAATCTGATTATAGTTCCTATTTCTTTCTATAAAGAGTATAATAAAGTAATAATTGCTGCATTTTTATCATAATTCAAGTTAATAGCAAATATATCATTAAAAATCATAGTGTGTCAATAAATCAACTAAATATTGAATCTTTTACATTAGGTTTACTCATTATTCTTAATTATTTGTTAATATTATTGTATTTAAACTCGTCATCAATCCTAATAAACAAAAATAAGAAACTTAAAATATAACTTATAAAATAAAGTAGCTGTTTTTATATTATAATGACACTAACAATTGCTGTCCAATATTAAAATACTGGCTTATTAAACGATTTAAATTGATTTGGACTAATCTTGAGTAAATCATAAAACAGAGAAAGCTTTTTAAAGATAATTGAGCTTAACTTTTAATATTAAACAATTAGAAGTTTTTAGAAATAGATATGTGTGAAAATAGATATACTTTATTTCACCTCTTATAATAGTATTTCATTTCAAAAATATAAAAATTAGTTTCTATAAAATTTTGAATTATAAACAATAAAGATGATATAAGTGATTTACATTATTAATTATATTATAAGATTAAGTATTAAACTTAAGATATTTAAATATCTAGGTAGAAGAGAGTGATCATATTCAAGATATCTCATTTGTTAATAAATTAGTTTTTAAAAATAAAAATAACATAAAAAATGATATTAAGAATACAAATATAAAAAATTGATAAAAAAATTTAAAAATTATAAATGGTGTGAGGAGAGCATTATATATTCTTTTGCCAATATAGTTTAGATTGAATTTATAATTAAATAATATTCTTATACTTGTTTTTTTATTACTCTTCAATTTTCAATTTGATTATCATTTATATTATTAATTTTTCCTTGAAAACTTATTTACTCTACAAATAATAATAAAATTAAAAATATATTAATGATATAGCAATAAAGATAACCTTTAAATAATAAATCAATAGAACTCAATCTAATTTTCAAATTATTTAAAAGTGCATCAAGCTCATTATAAATTGGCTTATCTCACTTGACTATCTAATAAATTAAAGTTATCTCAAGCTTTGTCTAAAGTTATTCTTTTATCTGCTTTTCATTAATTAGCAAAAAATATCAATTAATCAATGAAGTTTATTATCAATTAACATACTCCCATATTAATATAAGAGATCTTTTTATGCATAATTCGTTGTATTGTATTTAAGGCAAATTGAAATGAAAATAATTCTCAGCGAGTATATTTAAAAGAAGGTTTATAAAATGAATTTAAACTTAATATTTACACATCACAGTAGAGGTCAACTAGGTCAGTATTGATTTAAGCGCTTAGAAATTATTGAAAAGTTTAAATATTATTGTAGAAATACAGATGAATTTGGAAAATTAATTATAATAAAATCAATATTTAATCAAAATCGTGGCAGTTAAAATTAGCCAATATGAACG
This sequence comes from Oxytricha trifallax, assembly GCA_000711775.1. NCBI lineage: Eukaryota > Ciliophora > Spirotrichea > Sporadotrichida > Oxytrichidae > Oxytricha > Oxytricha trifallax. The sequence goes on from ARYC01008638.1 coordinate 22,440, forward strand.
ATCTCGTGCTCATTTGATAGAGATTCATAATAAGCTGGTCTTAACTATTGGCAATACTATTCAATCGTATTCAGAGACAGAGATAACGTCACTTTAATGTAAGGGAATAATTATTGAATTTAGATGCATTTAATTAAAGTGAAGTTATCTCTGCCTGTGAATGCGATAAAATAGTATTGCCAATAGTGAGGTCTAGCTTATTATGGATTCTCTATCGAATGAGCACGAGATCGTTAATATTGGCTAACTTTAACTGCCACGATTTTGATTTATAATTAATTTAAACAAAATTATTTTAAAAAAGATCAACTGTTTGAGGCAAAACTACTATTATATAAAAAAATCCTTTCTTCTGATCTAATAAAAAAATATTGTAATGTAAATAAATTAAAGTAATATAAATAATTATAAAGATGACAATAAAAAGTTTATTTAAAATTAGCTTTGTTTAAGAATAATCATTTTATACAAATCAATTAAATTCTAAGAATATTAAATTAACTGAAATACCAATTTTATAAATATATTTATCACAAAATAAAACAAGAAAAGTACCATTTTAATATATTAACTATAAAAATATATGTCAAAGATCATAAAAACTTCCATATTGGGAATGTAAGTTTATACAAAATGCAAAGAAATTTTTTAAAAGAGGGAATTTTCAAGAAACACAAGCAACTCTAAGAAAAATAACATTTAGATTCTAAATAATTTCATTGATAAAGACAAGACGTGAAAAAAATTTCTAGAAAAAATAAAGTAAAATACAATTATAGCAGACTTTCCTAAAGATTTGAACAATAAAACATTAAGATTAGAATTTAAATAATTTAAAAAATAATAATTTGAATCTAATTTCAATATAAATTAAAATAACAAAAATACCTAAAACACTTTAAAAATTAACAACAATTTTTAAATATAAGTTTTAATATAAAAAATTTGAAGTATATCTTCTCTAATCAAAAGGAGCCATAGACAACTGACCTGGGTGTGAGAAGCTGATGATCATAGTACTTTTTGAGCTCATCTTTCAAACCTGACTCATCACGACCTCAATAGATATGTACTTTTGTAGGTAAATGCCCTGCCAGCTGAGGGAAGAGTCTTTCACGTGGACTTTTGCGATATGCAAATGTCATCAGTAAACCTTCAACTCTACTTTAACTGCTCTGTAAGTAGTCTACTATTGTTCAGCGTCCTCTAAATAGTTAGAATACATTTTAGAAGAATTGCCCCGAAAAACTTGCCAAAAACTGTAAAATTGCGGTGAAACTCATAAAATCCCTCGTTGAGATTCTCGTTAAAAATGCTATATGCCAAAATTTAATAATAATATTAATTAAAATATAAAAATGAAAACTTCTAATATTCCCAATAAAATTATAGAAGCAATACTACTTCTTAGGTTTCACACCACTGAGCCATCCGCCCCCCCACCCCCCGTCCCGACACATTTGTCACTAATCTATGAGACTTATTTAAACATTTCTAAAATAATAAATCTATCAAAGAATAAAATCAGAAAAATTTGTATATCAAAAGTTTAGGGTTTAGAGTTAAGCAACTCTCAAGAGTCTCACAAGAAATCTTCCTTGACAGAATAAGAACTTTAATATATAACTTCGTAGTAATTTTTACAAGATTACTAGCATTTATCAATCAAGGCAAAATCAAATTATATTAATGAGAAATATCCTAATATCTAAATGAGCCCACACATGTTGAGAAAAATATACAAAAATTGTGGGATTAAATTCAAGAATGTTAAGAAAAGATATCATTTAACTACACTAAAGAAATAAAAAATACAAGTTGAAAGATTTGAAAAATTTAATCAATAAGTTGATATTAAAAAGAGCAATAAGAAAAATTATATTTATTGATGAGATAGTCTTCAAGCCATATAGTAAGCAATTCAAAGCATGGTCAAATAAATATTAAAATGTTGAGCTAGAATAATTAGGAATAAAATAGTAAACTATTAGAGCAATAGTTTTCATCAGCCTTGATTACGGATTAGAATATTATTATACATAATATAAATCAATTAATAAATAAGACTTCCAAGAGTGCCTAGCAGGTCTTCAAAATTATTTTTAAAAATCAGAAAATTGTGTTATTAATGGATAATTTAAATTACATAGATCAAGAGAAGTAAAATAATAAGTTGATTAGTATAATTGGGAAATAATTTTCAATGCACCCTACTCATCCTAATATCATGGTATAGAGGAAGTGTATTCATTAATAAAAAAAAGATATAGATTCTTGTTGCAAAAATTAAACTTCAAATTTAGCAAAAAAAGACACTTCGATATTATTAATGATTCAATAGAATATGTTACTAAAGAATAAATAAAGTCAATAATAAATAGGTACTATGGAATATTAGAACAATTTATTCATGTTTATAATTAAGAATGAATTTTTAAAATACTTAAAATTATATAATTTAATAATTATTTTCATATATTAAATTTAAATTATTTCCCACTATCAAGTCTAATCTCATGATTAGCACTCTCTTCTTAATTCATTATAATATTATTTTCTGGCTAATTAAAATTTGTTTATAGTTCAAAGTGTTTTATCTTCTTGTTCATTTATCTTCTTGGTTTAGACTAAACCTTTAATAATGCTGTCCCTCTTCCCTTGTGCTCTATAATTTTAATAACTAGTATATAAATATAATTACTTGAAAAAAAAAGGTTCCTATTAAATAGCTTCAAATATTTCACCCTTGATAGCTATAGCATCCTGATTTTAGTAATTTATTTAACTTTAATTCCTTAATTTATTTTATGCCTGAACAGTGTCTTAAATATATTAGGGAGCAAGAGTTCCTATTATTTTGAAAAAGAAATCTCTCTCTGGAAGTTATGGCGAGCCTGAGTAATAATTTAGGTGTCTTATTATATTGCTGTCATTTTTTACTTAATCCAATATGTTTTAGATCTTGAGCTCGGGGTAATGAGGCACGTCAATATTTATGATTTCTTTTTACTTAATTAAAAATTTTTGACCCTGCAAGAAATCTTTAATAAATCTCATTGTTGTATTTTTATACTACGGAATACAGTAGCCCTCTATTGAGAATAAACATTTTATTATGGCTTACAATGAAATTTTAGGAATGTGTACCAATCATATTTGGAAGTTAGTTTTCCTTGAAAAATTCTTGCATCAATCTCTAAACATTCCCATACTAAGCTACTTCAATATTTTACATCCCAAAAATATTTAATCTTAAATCTATATGAAATAATTAAATAATATTGCTAAAATACGTAAAAATAGGAAATTATAGAAATTAATTAAATATTCAATTATGACCAAATTATAGGAACCATTGTGTTGATCGAATGTGTACTACTACAAATTTTGTTGATTTTAGTGTTTAGCATCATAATATAAACCCCAAATTTTTCTTGAACAACTAAGTACTTGATTTTAATGTTTGGGAGGAATTCGATGATTTACATGATCGTTTGACACAGTCAATTGGCGTTGATCAGGCATGGTCACTTCGTGTCGATTCGTCGTCGATAGGCTTGAGTTGAGGCCAATCAGCAATCCATTCTCATCTTCTAGATCTTAAAATCTATTGCTCCATCCTTGATCCATCGGTGCCATCATTGGTAGCTCAAGCAGTTGGACCATCGTTGGTGTATTGGTGGACTTGACCTCTGCAATGCGCGGAGGTGAGAGAGGTTTGAGTAGGTTGGCGATTGATTAGTTTAAACTTAAACTTATAAGCGTGATTTATAATAGGGAAGTTTTAATCAATTAATTTAACTGTTCAACTGCTATTTATGCTTGTCTTGAGTAGGGCAAGAGCACCTGCAACTCCACTCATCGTCATTGATGATTGACTCATACGAACCCATGTCTGATGGTGGTGCACACTGCTTGACGCTGAAGGCCCAGAGCTTGTTGACATCACTCTTGGTCATGGCTTTAAGGATCTGAGAGAGTCTCTTGACCAAGTGAATCCTATAAGAGGTTATGATAAGTACACTTACTTGCTGTCTGCCTGCTCCTGCTTGAGGTGCCTCTTGATGTATGAGAACAGCTGCTCGATTGGGTTGAGCCATGGTGAAGTACTCGGCATTGAATAGCACCGTCACCTTCAACTTCCTCGCAGTCTCCAACACTTCAGAGTACTTGTGAATGACTGCGTTGTCCATGAGCAGCACGATCTTCTTCAGGCCAAGGTCCTTGTCAGTGCGCAGCTGGCGCAGGGTGTGGTAGAGGAAGTTCTCGAACAGCACGGCGTCGAATGGGCCCTCGATGACTTGGCTGGAGACCAGCTGGTCCTTAGTGATTGCTGCCAAGAAGCTCATCGAGAACTGCTGCCTCTTGGTGGATTCCTTGGTGATTGAGAGATTCCTAGCCATGGTGCCATAAGTGCCCAACCTCTGGTTGACTTGCTGTCTGACTGCTGTGATGGGGGTATAATGTTACAATGGTTGAGCATCGAGGTTGCCAGAGTATACTATAGGTGCTTAGTCATTCAATTAGTTGGGTAGACTTAAATTTTTTTTTTTTTTTTCTTTGTATCAACTAAAGCAGTATAAAATCGTATAGCTTAAGCTTACTTTCCTATTGCTTCACTGTGACTTTACTGCTGCTCACTGCCTTGCTGGACAGCTGCAAGCGTCTGGGTGTAATGGCTGTCCAGTTGTCATGGCCTGTTGCATTGATCACCTCACTGCCCTTACGCTGGGTTGACTACAGCCGGAGGCTGGCCAGGTTCTGAACCAATGGAGTGAGAGTGGAAGCCGATTTTAGAGGGGTCTATGGTTGGCTTGAAGGCTTCTTAGTGGAGCTCTATATTCTGATAGCGTCGAAGCGCTTCTATAAGGATGGGTATTAAGCACTGCCCTCTGGGGCTTCCAAGATAG
>ARYC01008639.1:0-15825 GCA_000711775.1 Oxytricha trifallax
TTTAAGGGGTTTTGGGGTTTTGAATGTATTAAATTTTATTCAAATTACTTAAGTCAAGAATAATCTTTTATAACGTACTTATAATTGATCTTAGGTAGCAAAAATGTTAAATTAACTCTTACAGCTCCTTACAATTTTACAAAACATTTTAATTAAGCATCCATTCAATGTATTTAAGATATGAAAAAACTAAAATCAAGAACCTCTTATGTGAATTGTATCTAGAGACTGATTGATTTCATTCTGCTATCTTATAACAACAACAACTTAAATTACATTTATAATTAAATGTAGAGAGCCTATAAAAAATCATAAAGTTTTTCTTATTCTCATGAAGCTGTGCTTACCTTCAATACCTTCATCCAGAGGTCATGATGTAAGTGAAATTGTAATAAAGGAAGATATGACTTAGAATGTGAAGGTGAAAGCAACGGAAATTCTAGAAGGTATTAGCGAGGATTCTGGTGTAGAAACTTATGTTAAACATCCTCCTACTATTAAGACAGACCCGTATATTAAGTTTTTAGAGCAGCTGAGATAGAAGTACCGTATATAAGTGATTAGACAATTCGTTGATAAATTATCAGTTCATAAGACAAAAGAAACCAGGAAGAGTTATGAACAACTTAGAATAACACCAGTGTTCAACATGCCTTACAGCCCATATTTTAATGAAATTGAATTCTATTTGAGAGATACTAAAAGTACAAGAAACTGCTACTATACCGTTTGATCCATTATCTACTTTTCCATACAGTCGACTTTATTCAAAGTTCAGCGAAGAGAGTAAATATATAGTTGGTTTAAGAGTGTTCTAAGGAAGATAGAGTGAATATATAAAGTTAAGTATTAGAGTTAAATTAATGAATATTTAAGTTAAATTTAAAGTTCTCTCTAGCAAGAGCAGGCTTCTCTTTCTTTTCTTCTTCCTGTTACTTCTCTCATCATAAGTTTCTTCGCTTACTACCAACTCAAGATTCTATGTTCATTCACTCTGGCCTCTGAATACTTGAATAAGTTCGCCTGATAACTTCATACTTTGTTTGCGACTTTCGCTCTATGTGAAGCTTGCTCTATTCCTACATCAAAAAGAAGATGCCGGTACAAGATTAACTAAAGAGTTAAACTACAAATCTTACTTGAAATATAAGAGTGCTTATGTAGCCCTGACAGTCAGCTCTCACTTATCCTGATGCCTTGCTTGCTCTTGTGTTCTGGGGAGATGTTGTACCTTTAATTAGGAGATTCTTGAATAATTTCTCTCAAGTAATCACCTTTGATTGTTGCAAGTATGCCAAAGAAATAGTTTGTTTCTGGAAGTTTATTTGACAGTTGCTTCTAAGAAGAGAAGTACTGCGAAAACCTTTGAGTAATTAATTGCATCATCATATAAATTAGTCAGTAACTAAGATTTATGGATAGTTTGGAATCTCTGCAAACTTTACAACTTAGGTTTTCAATGCTTTCTTCTGTTCACAGAGAATTGCCCTTAGAAATGAATTTTTTAGTTCCTTCCATCGTTGAATGAAACAAACCAACTACACGTACGAGTAGCGGTGCAAATTCTCCTTGCTTCTAAATCTTTGAATCATTCTTGTGCCTGCACTCTTTCATTGTTTCATTCATTGACTCCATCATGTTTTCAGTTCTAAGAAATGATATCCAAATTCAACTTTGTTGATTTCAATAATATGCCTCTATAAAACTTACTATTAAATATGAGCATCCTATAAGAAGTCAACTTCTAAGATGGATATGGAGAAGTTTTTAACTTGAGAGATTAATATTAATTTCTATTGTTATATTTCCATAATTTTGATTTAAATTGGTACGTACTTAATTAGAAGCAGCATCTAAAATACTAGTACTTAATTAGGAACTTTAATTTAATGCCAAAGCTGCCTTAAAATAGGAGCACCCTAATTTAAATCACAAAATACTTCCTAGTACGTACTTAATAAGGATCACATCCTAATTAGATACGTACTATAATCAAACTTATTATAGAATTTAAAAATGCTGACCCATTCTCATATTTTGAGCTGGTGCGTCTCCTAGTACTCATTTTATTCCCTAGTACTCAATGAATTTTCCTTGAAGATGTAAGCTTGCAAAGTCCTCACACAATCTCTGAGTTATAGAGGCAGTTTTATAATTTAAAATTCAAATTTAAATTTGAGCACTAGCATTTAAGAAAAACAACAGCACTTCCATCAAACGCATCAAACTAAATGAGACTTACCTTTTGCAGCAATAAAAAATGTGAGAGCTGTGAGATGAACTCTCATAAAGAACTACCAGAGCTATTATCATTTGAGGTCTCTGTTATCAAAAGAGAAATTAATAAAAGAAAATAAATGGAAGACAAGTGTGAGTGAGAGAGAGGATGGGAAAGGTAATAATTAAATTCCTATTAAAACAGAAGAAGTTGAAGTGTATTTTTGTGAGCTGTGTGAGAGAGGGATTTCGCTCATAAGTAAAGCTGGTATAGACATATGAAAAGAACATAGAGAAGCTAAGCCCACTGTATACTTAAAGCATGACAAAATCGATGGTAAGTATGATTGCTTTGAGTGCCATAAATAGTACTCTCATACAAGAGACTTGAAGAAACATCTTTTAAAAGCTCACAAAAAGACATAGTAATTTAAAAGCATGAAGTTGAGTTGAAGGTTCTCAACAAAAGAAAATCGAGGGAATATTCTAAAGTGACAGTGCCAGAATAAGCTAGTTCATAATGAAGGCACGCAACCAATAAATCTCTGAAATCACAAAAATCATGATCAAAATTTAATACAATAAAATAAAATAGCAGTTCTTGCGAAGATAGATTTAGATGCTTCTCTTTAAAGTTATTTTTCTCTAGAGGACTACTTTGATAAGAAAGTTATCAATGATCATCATTATTCTTACAAAGTTTATACCTCAAACTATTTATTAAGTGTGATAAATCTTAGATGGAGTTTACTAACGAATTTCAAGTGCTCAGACAATCAAAATTTAAAGTGTGTTAGTACTTAATCAAGCTAGATGCTGTTCTGGTTGCCAAAGATCATGTTGCTTTCATATTCCCACTCAATGAAATGATCTTAAGAGATTTCATTAGTGATCAAAGGAATCATAAGTAGTTTTCTTTTATTAGCGATTTATACCTTAGAAGAGAGTTACAAAAGTTGGGCTTTGTACAGAAATTTGAAGCCTAAGAATTATGATACATTTTTCACGTGTAAGAGTGACAATTATTGACTTCAAAAGAGCATTAAGGGTAGAAGTTTGAATTGGGAAGTGTAATGGGAACTAGAGAGAGTAGATTGTAGAGATGAGACTTTCAATGGGATTTATGGGCAATTGCAGCAATAGTAATAGAATGCAATTTGCCTCGCAACGATTACTACTCAACAAGTTGTTAAAAGGATGCGAGGTTAAGTAAAAAGCAATTTATAGATAAAACAAGTATATCTCAAGCAAGCAGATGAAATAGATGGCAAAGTAACTATTAATTAAGACAAGCCTACAATCATGCATATTTATAGAGCAGATAGAATAGTGTTATAGTAAAAAACAACAGACATCTTCCACATAATCCAAAAGTTCATTTAAGTGCTAATATTTCCTAGAAATCAAAGCACTTATAAAACTATTTTAAGGATTTAAGGGGTTTTGGGGTTTTGAATGTATTAAATTTTATTCAAATTACTTAAGTCAAGAATAATCTTTTATAACGTACTTATAATTGATCTTAGGTAGCAAAAATGTTAAATTAACTCTTACAGCTCCTTACAATTTTACAAAACATTTTAATTAAGCATCCATTCAATGTATTTAAGATATGAAAAAACTAAAATCAAGAACCTCTTATGTGAATTGTATCTAGAGACTGATTGATTTCATTCTGCTATCTTATAACAACAACAACTTAAATTACATTTATAATTAAATGTAGAGAGCCTATAAAAAATCATAAAGTTTTCTTATTCTCATGAAGCTGTGCTTACCTTCAATACCTTCATCCAGAGGTCATGATGTAAGTCAAATTGTAATAAAAGGAAGATATGACTTAGAATGTGAAGGTGAAAGCAATGGAAATTCTAGAAGGTATTAGCGAGGATTCTGGTGTAGAAACTTATGTTATTCATCCTCGCTCTATAAAGACAGAGCAGTATATTAAGTTCTTAGAGCAGCTGAGAGAAAAGTACCCTGAATAAGAGATTATGCTATTCGTTGATAATCTTTCAGTTCATAAGACAAAAGAAACAAGGAAAAGTTATGAACAACTAAGAATAACACCAGTGTTCAACGTGCCTTACAGCCAATAGTTTAATGAAATTGAATTCTATTTGAGAGATACTAAAAGTACAAGAAACTGCTACTATACCGTTTGATCCATTATCTACTTTTCCATACAGTCGACTTTATTCAAAGTTCAGCGAAGAGAGTAAATATATAGTTGGTTTAAGAGTGTTCTAAGGAAGATAGAGTGAATATATAAAGTTAAGTATTAGAGTTAAATTAATGAATATTTAAGTTAAATTTAAAGTTCTCTCTAGCAAGAGCAGGCTTATCTTTCTTTTCTTCTTCCTGTTACTTCTCTCATCATAAGTTTCTTCACTTACTACCAACTCAAGATTCTATGTTCATTCACTCTGGCCTCTGAATACTTGAATAAGTTCGCCTGCTAACTTCATACTTTGTTTGCGACTTTCGCTCTATGTGAAGCTTGCTCTTTTCCTACATCAAAAAGAAGATGCCGGTACAAGATTAACTAAAGAGTTAAACTACAAACCTTACTTGAAATATAAGAGTGCTTATGTAGCCCTGACAGTCAGCTCTCACTTATCCTGATGCCTTGCTTGCTCTTGTGTTCTGGGGAGATGTTGTACCTTTAATTAGGAGATTCTTGAATAATTTCTCTCAAGTAATCACCTGTTTTGTTGCAAGTATGCCAAAGAAATAGTTTGTTTCTGGAAGTTTATTTGACAGTTGCTTCTAAGAAGAGAAGTACTGCGAAAACCTTTGAGTAATTAATTGCATCATCATATAAATTAGTCAGTAACTAAGATTTATGGATAGTTTGGAATCTCTGCAAACTTTACAACTTAGGTTTTCAATGCTTTCTTCTGTTCACAGAGAATTGCCCTTAGAAATGAATTTTTTAGTTCCTTCCATCGTTGAATGAAACAAACCAACTACACTCGATGCGGTGCAAATCCTCCTTGCTTCTAAATCTTTGAATCATTCTTGTGCCAGAACTCTTTTCATTGCATCATTCATTGACTCATCATGTTTACAGATCTAAGAAATGATATCCAAATTCAACTTTGTTGATTTCAATAATATGCCTCTATAAAACTTACTATTAAATATGAGCATCCTATAAGAAGTCAACCTCTAAGATGGATATGGAGAAGTTTTAAACTTGAGAGATTAATATTAATTTCTATTGTTATATTTCCATAATTTTGATTTAAATTGGTACGTACTTAATTAGAAGCAGCATCTAAAATACTAGTATTAAGCGAGTATAATTAAAATGGGGAGACTGTTAAAAATAAATCAAAAAAGAGATTTAATAAAATTATGTTCATATCAATATACATGTGTTAAGATAAAACAGTCACTAATTTGAAATATGTTTGAGTAGATCCTTATTTAACTTTAATTAATTAATCAACTATCTAAAAATGGAATTTTTGTTTTTTTCAACTTTTCTGATTTATTTCTATTTTAGCGCAGTGATCAAGTTGATGCTGTAGCTGATCTCTAAGTTTTTCATAAATTTTTCATAGATATCTTCAGGGTATCTTCAGGGTATCTTCAGGATATCTTCCTTAAAAAATAAAAAGTGTGGAGAGTGTGGAGAGTGTGGAGTTTAGCATCTCCAATAACAGTGGAAATAGCATCAATATCGTCAATATTCTCAAAATCAAGCATTATTAGTAGTCTGGGATTTTTTCAAAAACATCTTGTTTTTCTTAAATTCATAGATGTGAGACCTAATATTGAAGATGATAATGAAGATAATGTTGTTGAAAACGATGAAAAAATCAGTGATGTAAAATTTTGAAATTCTCTAGAATTTCAACCAGACTCCTAATAATTCTTGATTTTGAGACTATTGGTGATATTGATGCTATTTCCACTGTTATTGGAGATGCTAAACTCCACACTCTCCACAGTCTCCACACTTTTTATTTTTTAAGGAAGATATCCTGAAGATACCCTGAAGATACCCTGAAGATATCTATGAAAAATTTATGAAAAACTTAGAGATCAGCTACAGCATTAACTTGATCACTGCGCTAAAATAGAAATAAATCAGAAAAGTTGAAAAAAACAAAAATTCCATTTTTAGATAGTTGATTTATTAATTAAAGTTAAATAAGGATCTACTCAAACATATTTCAAATTAGTGACTGTTTTATCTTAACACATGTATATTGATATGAACATAATTTTATTAAATCTCTTTTTTGATTTATTTTTAACAGTCTCCCCATTTTAATTATACTCGCTTAATACTTAATTAGGCAATTTAATTAATGCAAGTGCTTAAATAGGAGCACCCTAATTTAAATCACAAAATACTTCCTAGTACGTACTTAATAAGGATCACATCCTAATTAGATACGTACTATAATCAACTTATTATAGAATTTAAAAATGCTGACTCATTCTCATATTTTGAGCTGGTGCGTCTCCTAGTACTCATTTTATTCCCTAGTACTCAATGAATTTTCCTTGAAGTTGTAAGCTTGCAAAGTCCTCACACAATCTCTGAGTTATAGAGGCAGTTTTATAATTTAAAATTCAAATTTAAATTTGAGCACTAGCATTTAAGAAAAACAACAGCACTTCCATCAAACGCATCAAACTAAATGAGACTTACCTTTTGCAGCAATAAAAAATGTGAGAGCTGTGAGATAAACTCTCATAAAGAACTACCCGAGCTATTATCATTTGAGGTCTCTGTTATCAAAAGAGAAATTAATAAAAGAAAATAAATGGCAGACAAGTGTGAGTGAGAGAGAGGATGGGAAAGGTAATAATTGAATTCCTATTAAAACAGAAGAAGTTGAAGTGTATTTTTGTGAGCTGTGTGAGAGAGGGATTTCGCTCATAAGTAAAGCTGGTATAGACATATGAAAAGAACATAGAGAAGCTAAGCCCACTGTATACTTAAAGCATGACAAAATCGATGGGAAGTATGATTGCTTTGAGTGCCATAAGTAGTACTCTCATACAAGAGACTTGAAGAAACATCTTTTAAAAGCTCACAAAAAAGACATAGAAAAAAACATTAAGTTAGTTGTAGCTTCTCAACAAAAGAAAAAAAGCGAGGGAATATTCTAAAGTGACAGTGCCAGAATAAGCTAGTTCATAATGAAGGCACGCAACCAATAAATCTCTGAAATCACAAAAATCATTATCAAAATTTAATACAATAAAATAAAATAGCAGTTCTTGCGAAGATAGATTTAGATGCTTCTCTTTAAAGTTATCTTTCTCTAGAGGACTATTTTGATAAGAAAGTTATCAATGATCATCATTATTCTTACAAAGTTTATACCTCAAACTATTTATTAAGTGTGATAAATCTTAGATGGAGTTTACTAACGAATTTCAAGTGCTCAGACAATCAAAATTTAAAGTGTGTTAGTACTTAATCAAGCTAGATGCTATTCTGGTTGCCAAGATCATGTTGCTTTCATATTCCCACTCAATGAAATGATCCTAAGAGATTTCATTAGTGATCAAAGGAATCATAAGTAGTTTTCTTTTATTAGCGATTTATACCTTAGAAGAGAGTTACAAAAAGTTGGGCTTTGTACAGAAATTTGAAGCCTAAGAATTATGACACATTTTTCACGTGTAAGAGTGACAATTATTGACTTCAATAGAGCATTATGGGTAGAAGTTTGAATTGGGAAGTGTAATGGGAACTAGAGAGAGAAGATTGTAGAGATGGAGACTTTCAATGGGATTTATGGGCAATTGCAGCAATAGTAATAGAATGCAATTTGCCTCGCAACGATTACTACTCAACAAGTTGTTAAAAGGATGCGAGGTTAAGTAAAAAGCAATTTATAGATAAAACAAGTATATCTCAAGCAAGCAGATGAAATAGATGGCAAAGTAACTATTAATTAAGACAAGCCTACAATCATGCATATTTATAGAGCAGATAGAATAGTGTTATAGTAAAAAACAACAGACATCTTCCACATAATCCAAAAGTTCATTTAAGTGCTAATATTTCCTAGAAATCAAAGCACTTATAAAACTATTTTAAGGGTTTTGGGGTTTTGAATGTATTAAATTTTATTCAAATTACTTAAGTCAAGAATAATCTTTTATAACGTACTTATAATTGATCTTAGGTAGCAAAAATGTTAAATTAACTCTTACAGCTCCTTACAATTTTACAAAACATTTTAATTAAGCATCCATTCAATGTATTTAAGATATGAAAAAACTAAAATCAAGAACCTCTTATGTGAATTGTATCTAGAGACTGATTGATTTCATTCTGCTATCTTATAACAACAACAACTTAAATTACATTTATAATTAAATGTAGAGAGCCTATAAAAAATCATAAAGTTTTCTTATTCTCATGAAGCTGTGCTTACCTTCAATACCTTCATCCAGAGGTCATGATGTAAGTCAAATTGTAATAAAAGGAAGATATGACTTAGAATGTGAAGGTGAAAGCAATGGAAATTCTAGAAGGTATTAGCGAGGATTCTGGTGTAGAAACTTATGTTATTCATCCTCGCTCTATTAAGACAGAGCAGTATATTAAGTTCTTAGAGCAGCTGAGAGAGAAGTACCCTAAATAAGAGATTAGACAATTCGTTGATAAACTATCAGTTCATAAGACAAAAGAAACAAGGAAGAGTTATGAACAACTAAGAATAACACCAGTGTTCAACGTGCCTTACAGCCCATAGTTAATGAAATTGAATTCTACTGAGAGATACTAAAAGTACAAGAAACTGCTACTATACCGTTTGATCCATTATCTACTTTTCCATACAGTCGACTTTATTCAAAGTTCAGCGAAGAGAGTAAATATATAGTTGGTTTAAGAGTGTTCTAAGGAAGATAGAGTGAATATATAAAGTTAAGTATTAGAGTTAAATTAATGAATATTTAAGTTAAATTTAAAGTTCTCTCTAGCAAGAGCAGGCTTATCTTTCTTTTCTTCTTCCTGTTACTTCTCTCATCATAAGTTTCTTCACTTACTACCAACTCAAGATTCTATGTTCATTCACTCTGGCCTCTGAATACTTGAATAAGTTCGCCTGCTAACTTCATACTTTGTTTGCGACTTTCGCTCTATGTGAAGCTTGCTCTTTTCCTACATCAAAAAGAAGATGCCGGTACAAGATTAACTAAAGAGTTAAACTACAAACCTTACTTGAAATATAAGAGTGCTTATGTAGCCCTGACAGTCAGCTCTCACTTATCCTGATGCCTTGCTTGCTCTTGTGTTCTGGGGAGATGTTGTACCTTTAATTAGGAGATTCTTGAATAATTTCTTTCAAGTAATCACCTTTGATTGTTGCAAGTATGCCAAAGAAATAGTTTCTTTCAGGTAGTTTATTAGACAACTGCTTCATAGTAGGTAGGTACTGCGAAACCTCTTGATCATTCATTGCATCGTCATATAAATTAGTCACTGAGATTTCAGGATAGTTTGGAATCTCTACAACTTTACATCTTAAGTTTTCAATGCTTTCTTCTCTTAACAGAGTATTGCCCTTAGAAATGAAATTTTATATTCATTCCATCGTTTGTAGAAACAAACCAACTACACGTACGAGTAGCGGTGCAAATTCTCCTTGCTTCTAAATCTTTGAATCATTCTTGTGCCTGCACTCTTTTCATTGTTTCATTCATTGACTCCATCATGTTTTCAGTTCTAAGAAATGATATCCAAATTCAACTTTGTTGATTTCAATAATATGCCTCTATAAAACTTACTATTAAATATGAGCATCCTATAAGAAGTCAACTTCTAAGATGGATATGGAGAAGTTTTTAACTTGAGAGATTAATATTAATTTCTATTGTTATATTTCCATAATTTTGATTTAAATTGGTACGTACTTAATTAGAAGCAGCATCTAAAATACTAGTACTTAATTGTAGTAACTAATAATGCAAGTGCTTAAATAGGAGCACCCTAATTTAAATCACAAAATACTTCCTAGTACGTACTTAATAAGGATCACATCCTAATTAGATACGTACTATAATCAACTTATTATAGAATTTAAAAATGCTGACTCATTCTCATATTTTGAGCTGGTGCGTCTCCTAGTACTCATTTTATTCCCTAGTACTCAATGAATTTTCCTTGAAGTTGTAAGCTTGCAAAGTCCTCACACAATCTCTGAGTTATAGAGGCAGTTTTATAATTTAAAATTCAAATTTAAATTTGAGCACTAGCATTTAAGAAAAACAACAGCACTTCCATCAAACGCATCAAACTAAATGAGACTTACCTTTTGCAGCAAAAAAAAATGTGAGAGCTGTGAGATGAACTCTCATAAAGAACTACCAGAGCTATTATCATTTGAGGTCTCTGTTATCAAAAGAGAAATTAATAAAAGAAAATAAATGGCAGACAAGTGTGAGTGAGAGAGAGGATGGGAAAGGTAATAATTGAATTCCTATTAAAACAGAAGAAGTTGAAGTGTATTTTTGTGAGCTGTGTGAGAGAGATTTCGCTCATAAATCTAGCTGGTATAGACATATGAAGGAGCATAGAGAAGCCAAGCCTACTGTATACTTAAAGCACGACAAATTCGATGGGAAGTATGATTGCTTTGAGTGCCATAAGTAGTACTCTCATACAAGAGACTTGAAGAAACATCTTTTAAGAGCTCACAAAAAAGACATAGAAATTGAAAAGCATGAAGTTGAGTTGAAGCTTCTCAACAAAAGAAAATCGAGGGAATATTCTTAAGTGACAGTGCCAGAATAAGCTAGTTCATAATGAAGGCACGCAACCAATAAATCTCTGAAATCACAAAAAATCATGATCAAAATTTAATACAATAAAATAAAATAGCAGTTCTTGCGAAGATAGATTTAGATGCTTCTCTTTAAAGTTATCTTTCTCTAGAGGACTATTTTGATAAGAAAGTTATCAATGATCATCATTATTCTTACAAAGTTTATACCTCAAACTATTTATTAAGTGTGATAAATCTTAGATGGAGTTTACTAACGAATTTCAAGTGCTCAGACAATCAAAATTTAAAGTGTGTTAGTACTTAATCAAGCTAGATGCTATTCTGGTTGCCAAGATCATGTTGCTTTCATATTCCCACTCAATGAAATGATCCTAAGAGATTTCATTAGTGATCAAAGGAATCATAAGTAGTTTTCTTTTATTAGCGATTTATACCTTAGAAGAGAGTTACAAAAAGTTGGGCTTTGTACAGAAATTTGAAGCCTAAGAATTATGACACATTTTTCACGTGTAAGAGTGACAATTATTGACTTCAATAGAGCATTATGGGTAGAAGTTTGAATTGGGAAGTGTAATGGGAACTAGAGAGAGAAGATTGTAGAGATGGAGACTTTCAATGGGATTTATGGGCAATTGCAGCAATAGTAATAGAATGCAATTTGCCTCGCAACGATTACTACTCAACAAGTTGTTAAAAGGATGCGAGGTTAAGTAAAAAGCAATTTATAGATAAAACAAGTATATCTCAAGCAAGCAGATGAAATAGATGGCAAAGTAACTATTAATTAAGACAAGCCTACAATCATGCATATTTATAGAGCAGATAGAATAGTGTTATAGTAAAAAACAACAGACATCTTCCACATAATCCAAAAGTTCATTTAAGTGCTAATATTTCCTAGAAATCAAAGCACTTATAAAACTATTTAAGCGGTTTTGGGGTTTTGAATGTATTAAATTTTATTCAAATTACTTAAGTCAAGAATAATCTTTTATAACGTACTTATAATTGATCTTAGGTAGCAAAAATGTTAAATTAACTCTTACAGCTCCTTACAATTTTACAAAACATTTTAATTAAGCATCCATTCAATGTATTTAAGATATGAAAAAACTAAAATCAAGAACCTCTTATGTGAATTGTATCTAGAGACTGATTGATTTCATTCTGCTATCTTATAACAACAACAACTTAAATTAATATTATAATTAAATGTAGAGAGCCTATAAAAAATCATAAAGTTTTCTTATTCTCATGAAGCTGTGCTTACCTTCAATACCTTCATCCAGAGGTCATGATGTAAGTGAAATTGTAATAAAGGAAGATATGACTTAGAATGTGAAGG
The DNA here is from genome assembly GCA_000711775.1 of Oxytricha trifallax. Classification (NCBI taxonomy): domain Eukaryota; phylum Ciliophora; class Spirotrichea; order Sporadotrichida; family Oxytrichidae; genus Oxytricha; species Oxytricha trifallax. Next base: position 12,331 of record ARYC01008639.1, read on the forward strand.
TGAAAGCAACGGAAATTCTAGAAGGTATTAGCGAGGATTCTGGTGTAGAAACTTATGTTAAACATCCTCCTACTATTAAGACAGACCCGTATATTAAGTTTTTAGAGCAGCTGAGATAGAAGTACCGTATATAAGTGATTAGACAATTCGTTGATAAATTATCAGTTCATAAGACAAAAGAAACAAGGAAGAGTTATGAACAACTTAGAATAACACTAGTGTTCAACGTACCTTACAGCCCAAAGTTTAATGGAATTGAATTCTACTGGGGTATATTAAAAGGTCATTATAAGAAATTTATTCTATACCACCTGATGCACGACCTACCTATAGATACAGTTGACTTTATAAAAAGTTCAGCGAAGAGAGTAGATAATTAGTTGGCTTAAAAGTGTGCTAAAGAAGGGAGAGTGGATGTTTATAAATAAGTTTTAGAGTTATGTTAATAAATATATAAGTCACATTTAAAGTTCTTTAGTAGGAGCTGGCTTCTCTTTCTTTTCTTCTTCCTGTTACTTCTCTCATCATAAGTTTCTTCGCTTACTACCAACTCAAGATTCTATGTTCATTCACTCTGGCCTCTGAATACTTGAATAAGTTCGCCTGATAACTTCATACTTTGTTTGCGACTTTCGCTCTATGTGAAGCTTGCTCTATTCCTACATCAAAAAGAAGATGCCGGTACAAGATTAACTAAAGAGTTAAACTACAAATCTTACTTGAAATATAAGAGTGCTTATGTAGCCCTGACAGTCAGCTCTCACTTATCCTGATGCCTTGCTTGCTCTTGTGTTCTGGGGAGATGTTGTACCTTTAATTAGGAGATTCTTGAATAATTTCTCTCAAGTAATCACCTTGATTGTTGCAAGTATGCCAAAGAAATAGTTTGTTTCTGGAAGTTTATTTGACAGTTGCTTCTAAGAAGAGAAGTACTGCGAAAACCTTTGAGTAATTAATTGCATCATCATATAAATTAGTCAGTAACTAAGATTTATGGATAGTTTGGAATCTCTGCAAACTTTACAACTTAGGTTTTCAATGCTTTCTTCTGTTCACAGAGAATTGCCCTTAGAAATGAATTTTTTAGTTCCTTCCATCGTTGAATGAAACAAACCAACTACACGTACGAGTAGCGGTGCAAATTCTCCTTGCTTCTAAATCTTTGAATCATTCTTGTGCCTGCACTCTTTTTCATTGTTTCATTCATTGACTCCATCATGTTTTCAGTTCTAAGAAATGATATCCAAATTCAACTTTGTTGATTTCAATAATATGCCTCTATAAAACTTACTATTAAATATGAGCATCCTATAAGAAGTCAACTTCTAAGATGGATATGGAGAAGTTTTTAACTTGAGAGATTAATATTAATTTCTATTGTTATATTTCCATAATTTTGATTTAAATTGGTACGTACTTAATTAGAAGCAGCATCTAAAATACTATGTTATTAAGCGAGTATAATTAAAATGGGGAGACAGTTAAAATTAAATCAAAAAAGAAATCAAATAAAATTATGTTCATATCAATATACATGTGTTAAGATAAAACAGTCACTAATTTAAAATATGTTTGAGTAGATCCTTATTTAACTTTAATTAATTAATCAACTATCTAAAAATGGAATTTTTGTTTATTTCAACTTTTCTGATTTATTTCTATTTTAGCGCAGTGATCAAGTTGATGTTGTAGCTGATCTCTAAGTTTTTCATAAATTTTTCATAGATATCTTCAGGGTATCTTCAGGGTATCTTCAGGATATCTTCCTTAAAAAATAAAAGTGTGGAGAGTGTGGAGAGTGTGGAGTTTAGCATCTCCAATAACAGTGGAAATAGCATCAATATCGTCAATATTCTCAAAATCAAGCATTATTAGTAGTCTGGGATTTTTTCAAAAACATCTTGTTTTTCTTAAATTCATAGATGTGAGACCTAATATTGAAGATGATAATGAAGATAATGTTGTTGAAAACGATGAAAAAATCAGTGATGTAAAATTTTGAAATTCTCTAGAATTTCAACCAGACTCCTAACAATGCTTGATTTTGAGAATATTGATGATATTGATGCTATTTCCACTGTTATTAGAGATGCTAAACTCCACACTCTCCACACTCTTCACACTTTTTATTTTTTAAGGAAGATATCCTGAAGATACCCTGAAGATACCCTGAAGATATCTATGAAAAATTTATGAAAAACATAGAGATCAGCTACAGCATCAACTTGATCACTGCGCTAAAATAGAAATAAATCAGAAAAGTTGAAAAAAACAAAAATTCCATTTTTAGATGGTTGATTAATTAATTAAAGTTAAATAAGGATCTACTCAAACAAATTTCAAATTAGTGACTGTTTTATCTTAACACATGTATATTGATATGAACATAATTTTATTAAATCTCTTTTTTGATTTATTTTTAACAGTCTCCCCATTTTAATTTCTTACTCGTTATACTTAATTAGGAACTTTTAATTAATGCGGCAAGTGCTTAAATAGGAGCACCCTAATTTAAATCACAAAATACTTCCTAGTACGTACTTAATAAGGATCACATCCTAATTAGATACGTACTATAATCAACTTATTATAGAATTTAAAAATGCTGACTCATTCTCATATTTTGAGCTGGTGCGTCTCCTAGTACTCATTTTATTCCCTAGTACTCAATGAATTTTCCTTGAAGTTGTAAGCTTGCAAAGTCCTCACACAATCTCTGAGTTATAGAGGCAGTTTTATAATTTAAAATTCAAATTTAAATTTGAGCACTAGCATTTAAGAAAAACAACAGCACTTCCATCAAACGCATCAAACTAAATGAGACTTACCTTTTGCAGCAATAAAAAATGTGAGAGCTGTGAGATGAACTCTCATAAGGAACTACCAGAGCTATCACTTGATGTCTCTGTTATTTTAATAGAAATTAATAATAGAAAATAAATGGCAAACAAATGTGTGGGAGACATGAGGAGAAAGGTATTAATGAAATTCCTATACAAACTGAAGAAATAAAAGTATGCTTTTGTGAGCTATGTGAGAGAGATTTTGCTCATAAATCAAGCTGTTATAGACATATGAAGGGACATAGAGAAGCCAAGCCTATTGTATACTTAAAGCATGACAAAATTGATGGGAAGTATGATTGCTTTGAGTGCTATAAGTAGTACTCTCAAACAAGAGACTTGAAGAAACATCTTTTAAAAGCTCACAGAAGAGAAAAAACATTAAGTTAGTTGTAGCTTCTCAACAAAAGAAAAAAAGCGAGGGAATATTCTAAAGTGACAGTGCCAGAATAAGCTAGTTCATAATGAAGGCACGCAACCAATAAATCTCTGAAATCACAAAAATTATGATCAAAATTTAATACAATAAAATAAAATAGCAGTTCTTGCGAAGATAGATTTAGATGCTTCTCTTTAAAGTTATCTTTCTCTAGAGGACTACTTTTGATAAGAAAGTTATCAATGATCATCATTATTCTTACAAAGTTTATAC
>ARYC01008640.1:0-20859 GCA_000711775.1 Oxytricha trifallax
GGTCCTCCAAGAAACCAGAAGTAATTTATATTGAATAGAAGGTTGAGCTAAGAGCTCTAGATTTTGAAACCGAGGTCTTTAAAATTTAAGTTCAAAACAAAAAGTAGATTGCAGAGATGGAGTTTAGACATATATTTAATTGGTTGAGGAAATAAGGAACAGCAACCAATAGAAAAAATTAAAACAATTTAATGTGAAGACTGCTAAAATTTCTTCTCAACTGAGTCTAAGTTTGAAGAAACACATCAAAGAGGTACACTCTGGTAAAGCTAAGATCTACTTCAAGCATGATAAAGTAGATGGTAGATATTAATGCACTACCTGCATGAAGTCTTATACTCACTCAGCTAAAGTAAAGAGACATATGCAAAAGCATCATTTAAGCGAATTCTTGATTAAATATGAGGAAAGTTAAAAGCTTGTACCTGCTAAAAGAAAAAATAACTCTCTTAAGTCACAAAAAGAACAGTAGGAGAGATAGAAGCGGTTTGAGTCAATGAACCAACCAGCAAATGGTATGTATATAGCATGCTTATAAGAGAGAGCAATGTATATACCTGTATTATATGCAGTCGACATAAGCAGCTGTATTGAAAACTATTTGAATATTGACTTACCTAACAAGGTAAAACTTATAGTTGTTGATGAATTCGCTTACAAGGTATATCCATTCAAGTATCTCATTAAGAACGAGCAATATTAAAATGAGTTTGCAAATGAATACAAGTACTGAGAGAGGCTTAGAAAAGATAATGCATGAACTTAGCTAAGCTCAACGGAGTTATACTTGGTCATGGTTTTATTGCTTTGAGACGAAAGAAGTTTGAAATGACTCGAAGAGAGTATCTCTACCATAATAGATATCCTGATGATTTGAATGAGATACTCACAGATATGACTAAGGGTGTGAAAGAGCTCCATGATCTAGGGTGTGCTCATAGAGATTTGAAGCCAGAAAATGTAATGCTAAATCTCTGCCCTTTAGAAGTAGTAGTCATAGATTTCAACAGAGCAATAAGACAAGAGATAGTGACTTTAGCTAATGTTTTAGGCACTCCAGGATACTTCCCTATAAGAGAGAAATGGACAAATGGGTCTGTATAATGGGATGTTTGGGCGGTAGCTGCAATTATCTTAGAGTGCGATATGGAAAGTATGTCATACTTTGACAAACATGAGAAATAATCAATAAGTTTGGCTGCTAAACATATTAAGCAAGATGAAATATGCAATGAAATTAAGAAGATAGTTGATATGGTCATCGTAAAAGCTCCAGCATATCCAAGATAATCATTAGATGATATAAAAGAACAACTAAAGACTGCTAAATTCAAGAGGTATCACAAAGATAAGCAGATAAAATTTGTTTGAATTAAATACACTAATAATCATTAAATATTCATTAAATTCATATAAAACCTGCGTTTTCTCTACTAACCCCAACTATACCCTACAAATCAAACCACTTATTAACCTCACTAAGGGGTTTTGGGGTTTTGATTCTACTTAACACAAAGGGAACACAGACTAATAGACTTAAGGTTCAAAGTACAAGTAGAAATCATAGCAAATATTGTCTGGCTAGACGAAAGAATAAGAGGGCTTGAGACTAATGGTTACTTTTAGAAGATTAAAAAACTCTTCAAAGTAACATACGTAAAAAAAATCAGATCCAAGCAGAAACAGATAATTAAATTCATGAATGAAGATCTAAACATTCAAGAATGTGATCTAATGATCATTGAGGTATAAATAGCAGAATGTGAAGAGATTTATAATTAAAATTCAAAATTTAGTCGAATTAAAAAGAGAAATCTAATAATCGATTTTAAAGAAGGAGATTAACAAGATGGAAGAGCAAAACAGAGGAACTACCAACAACATAACCAATATCACCAAAGCTATGGCATTAAGAAGGGGAACTTCAGAGCTAACAACATTGACGAGAAGGCCCAATTCTGGCAAAAGGTAAAAGAGATCAGATATGTGCATAGGAACAAAAGCAAGGACCAAGAAGTTCTCGGGTTAAAAGAGAGCAGACATCAAGAAATTCCGCTAAACAAACAAGTGGGGTTCAAAAGCAGGCTCAGGATCGGACAGAAAAACCCAAGCAAGAAGATGAACGAAACGAAAGCATAGAGGTCGAGATTTGACATACATGAGGATGGATCAGAGTGGGTTCAGGAGTACCAAATAAAGCTCAAAACTTGATAGACTTATCAGAAGTGACATGTCAAGGATTTGACAAAATCATTCACACTAAGAAGGGGTGGACTCTATAAATTGCAAGAATGATGACAATAGTCTGCTGTCCAAGCACACGAAACAAGATCGAGAAAGCTCTAGTGAAGAGATTTCACAACAGAGAAGAAGCTAGGAGAAGAGATACTAGAGAATGGGAATTGTGGTCATAAAAGCATGAAAATCATTGGAGAGAAATCAATGAGAGCTGGCAACATGAGGATTTAATCCCAGGGAGACATATCCAAGAAAACACCTTAGAGGTATGTTTACGCCAAGTAGAGGTAGCTCTGTTCTGCGAATCTAAAACCTCGCACATGATATTACTACCAATAGTCCTGAATGACAGAGGAATCGCTCAGATGGAGAAAAGCATAGGCTCAACTAACTGGAAATTGGAAAACAGCAGATTCTGGAGGGAAGAGCAAGAAGTCAAGAATATTATAGTGCCCATAAGCTGCCAAAGTAATATAAAAGGATGCAGAAATTGAATAATCATCAGGATTACTAGGGAGTCAGGGAGAATGGAGATTTACGACAACAGGAAAGGAGATGGAAGTATGGCCCTAATCTAAAGATACAAAGACTAAATCAACTCCATGGTTGTGGAAATAATGGGGAAGGATTTTAAAGTTGACAGGATTATCTACAAACCTGAAACAAACCAAGTGAAAGACCCAGGAGACTGTGGAGTATTGGCAATTCTGATAGCAAATCACTTAGCATTAGAGTAAGTAGGGGAACCCATCTTTCAAATTTTTGCCAAGGATTGGATAAACATGCAAAGATACTATTTGATGTTCAATCTGGAGGTGGGTGGGGCTCATGAAACTAGAGATTGGGAAATCAAGAGTTACAGTAGACGAAAAGACGATAGAAACAATGAAAGAGTAGTAAAATGAAGCTCTATGGTAGAAATAGCATGACACAGAAGGAGCTTAAGGATGGAACAAGTTCTCGGCAATCGATGTGTGGGATGAGATGGTTCTGGTGAACGGAGTCAAACTTCAAATGGAATTGATCCAAGAAGAGAGAGATGCAAGCTTCAGCGCGGTAACCGAAGAAGGAGCAGAAGTAGAAGACCATTTATTCTCACAGAAAAGTCAAAGAGAGGGCAAAGAAGCATTAGAAGGGATCGAAGGAGCAAACAAACCCAAACTGATCCAAATCCAAGCAGGAAACGACCAAGCGACCTCGAGTACCTAACCAAGACCTATTGAGGAGGAAACGGAGAAAAAGAAAGAACAGAAAAAAGCTAGCGGCCTAGAGAGAGATGCCTAGAGAAAGATAAATGAGGAGGATGAAGCATTTACACAAGAAATGAAAGAATTAGTAATGAATTACATTTGAATTATACAACATGTTATTAGTGATGCATTTTAATTATACCTTAAGTAATTGTCTATCTATCTCTCTAAATAATATTTAATATAAAGCGGTTTTGAATCAGAGTTTGAAATCTTGCTTTTAATTAAAAAAAGTGAGACTAGTAGAAAATTATTTTTATAGTCACAATTTCTATGTATCGATCATGAATTTTTGAAAATAAAAAATTGTACAAATTAATTAATGAAAACAGAATAATATTATAAATTACTAAAATTATAAAAAAAATGGGTTTATAGACTTTGAGAAAAGCATTATCTCTCTCTATATACCCAGTGCTTATAATCATTTATTCTAGCGTAAGTAGTTAATCGACTGTCTCACCAAATTTCATTCTCAACTTTCACTATTGAATTAAATTAATATCAGTGGAAATCAATTAAGTTTTTAAAGATTTTTTCAAAATTTACCTATTAAAAACTGCGAAAGATAGAAATTACAATTTAGCATAATCAAAATATAATTCTAAATATATTTGTTTTATCTAATCAATACTTTAACTAAAGGTTTCCTCGTAGAAGTGAAATTGATTTAGAAAATGTAAAAATAATTAATCTATAAAAGTGTATAATTAATCACGTAAACTATACATAATTCAAGCATTATTAGAATGTTCTTTAAAATTTCATTATATATCTCTTAAATAAATTATATTTATATAATTTGATGCCGTTTATTTATTTTGTACTGAATTTATTTTCCAGATCTTTTGTATTTTATCAATCATATGATAATTTTATTATTCTTAATATTAAAAGATTAGCATTTAATTTAAAATTTATTTTATAAATCTCTAAATGCTGCATCTTAATGAAAATCATTATCAATCGTATTTATTTTAACTAAATTATAAATTTTCATTGAACTTATATCTCATTTTAATGTCCATAAAAATAAAAATATTTTTAATATATGATTAATATGTAGAATAATAGGAATAATGCAATTCATTAAACTTAATAAATACTCTGTCTTCAGTAATTGAAGTTCTTAAATTTTATTTTTATATTTGATCATTGAGATCTATCCAATTTGAAGTTTGTTTTAACCTTAATATATCAATATATTCTGATGATAGTTTTTGAATTTTTGCATTAAACAATTGTTACAATCAGAGATATTAATTGTTTAAAAGCAATAAAAGAACAATCTTTATATAACGTAAATGACAATTTGATCAAGTAAGTCTTTATTTTAGATTATTTATGCATACTTTCTAATCTTTGCATGGATTTAGCATATTATAAGTACTGAGATATTTTCTCTTGAGCTCAATCTGACTTACTTTGACATACATTACTTTCAAAAGATTTAACTGAACTATGATTCGGTTGTTGATTGATAATTATCTCTCACACTTATTCATGATGTGCTTATCTTCATCTTTACTATTCCTCTCAAAAGGATACAGGCAAAGATTATGGTAAAAAGTAAAACTTGATGTAAATGCTTATCGCCATTAAATCATTAATCCATTATACACATTTTACGTGGTGACTTCACTATTATCTTGATTACAAGCGTCCTTCTAATTTAATGCAGCAAAGATTACAATAGGTATGTTACCCCAATTACTTTAAGTATTGTATGTTGCTTGGATACTACTTAATACAGTTTTACCAAACATTTTTTTAGATAAATATTTTTACTTTATGATATATTTAAATTTCGATTATTTTAAATAGTCTGACATTGACGCCAAGTACTTTGTCGATTGTCTTTTCTTCGATCCTCTCGCTTCGTCTTGTTGATAAATTTTTCATACTACAGAGGCGCTAATAACATATTGAAAATACTAATTTAACGATAAGACTTTTACTACATTGGCAAGTAGGACTGAAACATTTCTGTTTCATTTGTTTCATTATATATAGGCCAAAATGAAATAATACAAATCAAACTTATATTAAATTTTTGAAGATATTATTATTTAAAAAATAACAGTTCTCTATATAATCTCTAAAAAATCTTATATAGATATATATTATAATTGAGATAACGTATTAACTGCTTATTATATTATTTCACTATCTTTAGAATTGCTTTATATAATTTCCCTTTACCATAATATATTGTACTTAATCTCAATAAAAATCAATATAAGAACTTATTCTTTTTGGTACTGTCTAAAAACTATGATCTAAAATAGGTGTTATTACTTTTTAAGTCTAGTCAATTACAAGCCGTCAATGTTTCTTCATTGACTTTTCTGGTATCAAAATAAACTAATCTAATTATTTTACATTAAATTAAAGCTGATTAGCAAACCATTTATTTAACATGACTTATCCTCCACTCACTCTGCTTATTCTTACTTTTCTTTGTCACTTTAAGTTAGTCGCTGCTTCCTAGTATTCTTTTTGTTTAAGCAGAAGGCTTTGCCCATTGTGACAAGAGGTTATATCTACCATAAATAGCTTTAGTTCACCTATATTAATTATTATACTAAATTAGTTTATCTTATTAGATTATCATATAATTTAGATAGTGGTATTTTATTGCTTGTGAAAGTGATATTCCATTGGTTAATATTTTTCACTTATTTGTGCTTTTACATCTGTTACCTACCAACTAGAATTATTTAATGTCACTTATCTGGTCTATGTCCACAACCTCTAAAATGAAATCCAACATTAATTATTGGATCTGTGATCATTATGTAATTTGATAAAATATCCTTTTTAAAAATATGTGTCGCCAGCTAAACAAATAAATAATTATATTGTGACTTTATATTGACCTTAATTGGATTGGTTTAATTGAAATATAATTTGAATAATTACACAATAATAACATTCAGATTGTAATATACTTTAATTTGAGAACATTTTTATAATTAAAATAAAAAATATTATTGATTATTTATATCTATTTACTGTTGTCAAATAAAACCATTAAAAATCGTTGGGTATAAATATGTTATCAAATATATATATATTTAAAAGCTGGTTTTTAGAATAATTTATATTATTCAAAAACAATTAATAGTAATTTCTTTTAAAATATAAAGCATTATATTTTCGATTAAAATAGCTGATTACAATATACCTTCATAAATTCATAATTATTCTTATCAATCCAGTAGTATTAACTTAATGAATTAGTAGTAGTATTAAAACATGAAATTTGAATCTTAACTCTATTACTAGTCTGATTATACACTTCGAGAAGGACTGCGTTGAATGTTTTTATGAAAGTCCATTCTCCTAAGGAGGGCGTTGTTAAGAGATCCAGTCAATTTATCTTAAAGAATTCTACACTTGTAATGCAAGGAAAGAAATCCTTTCAGATATTTCATAAGTGAAATCGAAATCTGTAATCAGAGAATCAGGTTGATAAGTGGTTAAATTATAAAAGGGGCAAGCAGCAGAAACACAGATATGATAGATCACATAGAAAAATTAACTTAATGTATTGATACAAAAATAAATTATAAGCAATTTATAAAATAAATGCAAACATTAAAATCAAATATCTTTATTCAAAACGATCAAATAACATTACATTAATTAGTAGGTTTTTTCAATTGATAATAAAACAATGGTTATGCAGACATTAAGAAGCTTTTTTATCTTTAATTATCCCAAATAACTAATAAAAAGATTAATGAATTAGTAAATTTTAACATTTTGAAATTTTTAAGTGTGCTTTATTTAGAAATAATGAAATTTTAATTTATAATAAATGAATGTATTATATCATAAAAATTATAATAATAATAATAATAGTAATAATAATACGATTACATTGAGGTCTTTGGGGACCCCCGATCAATAATATGTTTTAATATATATATATAAGGGTCTACCCCTTTTAATTAGGTCTCCTTTTATATGAGTTCATAAGCATTTGTAGCCTTTGTATGATACCATCATATCTGAGAATTTCTTTGTATCTTATCTTTCTTCGAAATCTTTTAAGTTTAGGATAGCTCTCTTTGCTCCTATAAGTAGTTGGCGGTCGGCTGTTTCTGAGAGTTGTCTAGCTCTTATTCTTAGTTGAGTTCGTCAACCAGTTCTTGGACCAGTTCTTCATAGTGGTCTCTTTCTTTGCTGATTTAGAATCTGTAAATGTCATTAAGGAGTCCTTTGACATCTAGGTTGGTTCAGATGTTTTAGTTCATTATTGAGTACCCAAGGACACTTGACATCCTATCTATCCATCTTTTATTTAGTAATGGGAGGCGTTTTTAGTTTTCCGAGGTGCAAATATGTGCAGCTAGATAACATGATTCTTAAACAGTATATTGTCTGGTTCTACTATTTTGTTGCCTACTAGTAGCTGGTTGTTATCTTTCAGTCTCATATAAGTATCCTATCCTATCTCTTTTTAAAAATCTTCGTCCTCGAATGGATTTGTTAAGATTTTCTTTATCTCATGATATTTAAAGAGGTTTGTATTAGGATTGCTTATCATTTCTTGAAGTATACTAGTTTTGTTGATATTGAGATATAATTGATTTTATACTGTTTTATCATTAATGACTCTAGTGACTCCATAGTTATAGGATTTGGGATCATTTCTGGCTTTAAGGATTTCATCCAAAAAGGGGAGTTGTAATTCTTGAAAATCTTGGGGTTATTAAACTTTTTTAAGAAGTACCTCGAAACAGATTTTCTATATGTGTTATGAAGGTGTGGCTAAGATTAAACTTCTATCTATTAATGTATATAGATTTGAGTAATATTAATTCATTTTCTCAATATTTTGTCTAATTAGGTCTTTGTGAAAGATGTTAGTAAATTCTCTGTGTTCCTATTGTGCATAGTCTATAGTCTCAGCTATTGTCTTTATTTAGTCATCCACTTCTGGTCGGAAAATACTGTTCAGAATCTGTTCTGGTTTTATTTGGTATAGATACCATACCGATCTGTGACGTCATTAATTGCTTGTCTCCTAATTGGGAAATTAAGATGGATATCATTGATCATCCAAACAAGGTCTTTGATAGTCTTCCAGATTTTTGTGTCTATTCTCTAAGTGAGTCTATGTTGGTGTTTTTTATAGCTGAAGAGAAATTTCTTCATCTCTTATTAGTTAGAGTAGTACATTGCTGGAACGCCTTAGTGGAATTTTTGACTTACTATGCAGGCACAATAAAGTCTTTGTAGTAATCTAACTTGGAAGGGTTTTAGTAATAATACTCCTTAGGAACTATTATTGAGGTATCGAAAGAGTTGTGGGAAATTACAATCTTTAAACTCTCTGTGGCTATACTCACTAATGATTCTTTCCAAATGTGGTCTAAGTGCATCTGATTTGTAGATGATGTTCTATCTCTTAGAGTTCCACTTAAGTAAGTGCATAATTAATACTTGTATTTTATACTTTTAGTATCTTAAAAATTAATTATAATTTAGATTTTTTCAAACTTCAACTTAAGGTTTGACATTTTTTTAGAAAAAAAATTCTCAATACCCAAACATATTTATCTTTAAAATTCTAGCACTTATTCATTCATATATAGAACTTTATCATTTAATTAAAGTAACAACAAAAACATTAACTGAGGACTATCATTTTATCATGAATACTTTCAGCTGATAATTTTTATCTAATTTTATTATGGAATCGTAAAAAAATTCACTATTTAATACATAAATATAAAAATGTACTAAAGCATGATGTGCTGTGCTGCTTAAACGCGTTTAACAACTGCGCAGAGTAATTGACATTTTAAGTCAATGTTCTTATTAATTAATGTTTTACATATAATATATTTATATTTTGATCTTCTAAAACTAATAAGAGATATCTGAAATACTTATATTTAGATTTCATATTAAACTATGAACTCTATATTATTTAGAAATAATAATTTAATAATAAAATTTTAGTTAATTTATAGCTTCTAAAATACATTTGAATTGAAAAGTTATAAAAATAAATAAATAACAGTAACTTAAAATAATATTATACGAAGCTTTTATTACTAAATTGATAATAAATATAATAAACTATAATCTTGGATATTAATAGTCAGTGTATTTGTCAGAATCTATTTTAATAATTATTTTAATAAAAGCATGTTGAAAAATGGATGATTAAAAATGTTGGAATTTATTATAAATATTAATAACTTTATCGATTATTATTTTTAGGATTATCAATGAAAAATTTATGATTAATCTCTCATCCTGGTTATTTAAGAAAAAATTAACTTGTCATTGTAGATTTGCGAATTCTTTAGGTTATGATTATAATTAGTGATGAATGCATCATAATCACAAATAATACTGTCTTAAATATTAATATTCCTTCTTCTTATTCGTTTATGAGATGTCTGAAGTGACATTGTTAGCCTTAGAATAGTTGGTGTTGTATGGATTGTAAACATTCTTTATGTGTATTCCATGATATGGGCATCTATCAGTATCAAATATAGCGCCGTGAGGGAAGAGAAGTCTGTATCAAATCTTATTCTCGGCATTATTCCTTCTGTTTTCAAATGCATTACTTACAGTAAAATTTGGAACACCATCTTATCGTTGTGATCAGTTTCTTCTTGAGGAACCATAGCTGGAGTAGTATCAAGCCTAGTCGTGAGTCCACTCATCACATTGCTTAATCAGGTGAGTTTATCTTGAATTTTCTTTTTTTAATTCAAGAATTTTAGTATTGCAAACGAAGAAGGAGTGAACCTTAAATTTGGGGGCTTGAAGTGGTACCACGCAATTCTCCGTGAAAAGACGCAGGGAGGTAGAACCTCCGACTCAGATAAGTGTCTCAGAGACCGAGATAAGTAAAGATAATTATTTGGTGGACCTCCCTTTGCCATTAGTGTGCGACCAGAACAGATGTCCTTGGTTCTTGTAGCGATGATGTTGATCAATTAATCTAAAACCTGCAAATCTCACAAGACTGCTGCCCTCTTCCTCACTGTACTGCGCGCTTTCCTCTATCTTGTTATGTAGGGTGCCTAGGCGGATTCTTCAACTATCTAGAGGGCTCAATACAGATGGAGTGCGAATCCATTAATAAAAAAAGGCAGAGGAATCATGAAGCTGTTACCGTGCGCGCTGCACTCGTTGGCGTCGCAACCAAGGAAGCTCCCACCCACTCTGGAATTTTAGAGCTTCACTATGGCTTCTTCTCACCAAATGGAATAGGCTAAGATGCCAAGAGAGTCTAAGTTAATGTATATTTAGGTAGTAGCTTATACAAGACTTTTTATCACAATTGATTATTAAATCGTGTCGCTTATACAAGCAGTCTCCTCTCAGAATGCAGTTGATATGCCATGCTCTACTAGCTCACAATGCAACAGAGATAAATTGACATACGCAAACGCAAACTTCCCAACAGCCAAAAGAATCACTTGCATAGTCGGTCTTGCTAGAAGATCATATGATTGTAGGAAAATACGAGATTTAATAATCAACTTTAATTAATTAATTAAACATGGTGAAATATTAATTCTTTATTCTTTTCAACTTTTTGGACTCGCCCCCAAGATCAGGCATGTTCTCAGCTTTTGCTGATGATGATCCACAACCATAGACTGTACAATAGAAGAAGCAAATCGCTCAAGCTAAACCCAAGGTACAAGAAAAGCTAAAGACCGCTTAGCCATTCAAGCAAGAAGATCTTGCTGATTTCGATGGTGTTACTGATCCAGAGTAAAGAGTCAGAGCCGGCAGCAGTGGCAGAGGTGGTGAAAGAAATGCCTTCAGAGGAGGTGACAGTGGTTAATTCAGAGGTAATCGCAGTGGTGCCAGATGTGGCAGAGCAAAAGAAGAGAAGGCGAAGAAGTTTAATGAAGAGGTGGATTTCGCGATGGCAGAGGTGACCGTGGTTAGAGAAGAGAAGGAGAAAAAGGTTCTCAAGAATTGAGAGGCCGTGGAAGGGCAGGCAGAGAAGGGGTGCCAGACTAAAAGGTAAAGAAATTGCTGTTGCCGAAGGTATTTAGTCTAAATAGTGAAAAAATCGTGAATGTACAAATGTTTAAATATAAAAAGTGTAAATTATAAATAATTAAAGTATATTTTATGATATTTTTAAATTCTACTGAATAAAAAATAAAATTAAAATTTATAGAGAATAATATTATTAAAACTTATTTATTTTTGCAAATGCAGCCCATTTTTTATATTGAAAATTTTTATTTAGATTTTTAAATATGTTTATTTATTTTGAATTACAGAAATGAAGTTTGTTTTTATCTATATTAAGTTTAATTTATTTAGAAGTAAAAACATGAATAATTATAAAATAATTTACTAATAAAAGTAACTAATCTTTAAAATTAAAAAACTCTAATGTCTAAAATAAATTCTTTCATTATAATATATAAATTGAAGAAATTATTACAATTCATTTTAGGCAGAAAAGTAATTGAATATATGAAAACAATTTTAAAATAAAACAATTAAAATTAGAATAACAAATTATTAAAATAATATAAATCAAGTAAATTTATTAAAAATAATTATTATAATGTTTTGGTGATTTATTTATTTATATTTTTTTGTTTTTAAGACTTTATTTATAAACGGTTTTTTTACTATTTTAACTGATTCACTATATCTAAAGAAAGGAAAATGTTGATTATTCAGGCAAAAATGGACACTTCCAAGTAAAGAAGACTTAGAAATGGCACCAACTCTATAAAAGATCAGAAACTGGTAGAGGCAGAGGTGCTTCCAAGAGAGGTCACGGTTAAGTTAACTGGGGCAAGACTGAAGATGGAGCTGTCGCAGGTACTGAGACTACCCCTTCTTAAGAAAGCAAGGAGGATACCACTCCAGTTAAAGCCGTTGAGGAGTAACCAACGGAAAATATGTCGTCGAAGAGAGGGATCAAGATACGAAATTGCTGAAGAGGAAAAAGTGAAGGGTTAAACTCTTCAAGAACTCCTGGCACAAAAGAAATAAACTGCATCCAAGAAGGAAGCTTGAAAGGCCGAAGCTAAGATCAAGAGTTAAATTGAGAAGGTTGAGAAGCAAGCTGACGGAGTTCAACAAATCAACAGTGATCTCTACGCCATCGGAAGAGTGAAGGTGCTGACCTCATAAACTTCCAAGGTTAAGAAGGTGAGTAAGTCGTCAGAGATGATAGAAGAAGTGGTGCCAAAGGGAGTGCAGAGGTGGTGCTAGACCAAGCTGGGGTGGCCAACTTAGAGTTGCCGAAGAAAATTTCCCAGTCTTGGCATGAAAAATGCAAAGATTTAGTCAATAACAGTAACGATAATCAACAATTCACCCAGTTAGTTGAAAACAAACCAGGAACAGCAATATATAAACAATAGTCAACTATTAGATATCTATTGACTTGCTAAACTCTTTGTTAGTTTAATTAATATTAAATTGTTGAGAAGCCCGTCATATTAAAACCCTGAAATACTGACTTGCATAGTTCCTTAGTTAATTGCAGTCGTATAAATTAAAATTTCATATTTGTTGATACTACCGAATGACTGATGTTATTATACACAAACCATACAGAGAAAAACGCAGTATAAATAGTATCACTGAGGAGAAAAAGGCTGCCAACAGGAGGAATCCTAAGCAGTCGCAAGATTCGCTTAGATCTATGTCATTCTCAAAAATACTATTTTTGAATTTACTAAATCTTATTTTATAAATGTATGTTGATTTAGTTCTGTATTAATTTCATATAAAAGATTACGCAAATATAATCACTTAAACACTCAATAAACCTAAATGTTTCGCTAAAAAGGGGTTTTACATCAGAATAAATAATAATTTATATAAAAATAATGTGTTTTTTGCTAATTTTAAAGAAAAGAAAGTTTACTCATACATTTCATTGAAACTCAATAATGTATTTTGATGCGAATTCTATACTTTATATCTATAAGTTATCATGAATAAGAGTTAGAATTAATTTTATGATTATTAGATCAATCTTATGAAAGATATGATATGGACCCCCACCTCTCAAAGATATTTTATTTGTAATAAAGAATAACTGGATGCTTTGATTTATCAGTTTATCATTCTAGAATTACCCTACTTATTATTCCAAATTATTACTGAATTATTATCATAGAAATGCTTAATTTAAAGATAACCTAGCTAATTATTCAATAATTTTAAATAATTATATTCTCAGATTTAAAATGAATCAATCAAACCGCTCTGGCGTGACATGAATTTTTATATGTGTAAATAGAGCATTTCTGGTTTCTAGCCAATGTAGTATACATTACAGAACAATGCAGTCGGCTTTTCTTCCTCTATTTTCTTCTGCTTTATTTCTTTAATCTTGTCTCTTTTCTACTTTTCAGGGTTTCTTTTCCTTACTTTTCTCATCACTCTTGTTCTCTTCAACGTTCTTAGCAGGCTGTTTCTTCTGCTTACAAACATTTTACCCTTTGGTGTTTTGGGGTTTTGGATTTGATTTTTTGCCATCATTATTAGCCTCTGCTGATTAATACTTAGTTTAACCCTATTTCACTTCCTCAGATACTTCTTTCTTCTCCTCTTTGACCACTATTTTTACTGCCTCTTCTTGTTATTAATCATTAACAGTAATTACCTCATCATCAACTTTGTCTATCTTTTCCTCTTTTTCGCAATCCTATTAATCAACTGATTCTTCCTTTTAATTTAGGTGCTCTTTCTTCGATGGTTGTGGCAATTCCTTCTGCTTTTGAGTTTTTATCATTTTAGGTTGAGCTTAAGGTGGTTGATCTTTCTTTCCTCCTTTTTATTGCTTTTTCTGTTGCTATTATTGCAGGTATTAATCTACTTCCTCATCATCACTCTCCTTGCCTTCTTCTTTTTCTTGCCTCCTTTGGTGTCTTTATATCATAAAAATGTTTAGTTGTAATGATAAATTTATGATAAAAAATAATCCGACATTTTTTGTAAAACCCCATAGATCAATTAAGACATGAGAATTGGGGTAAAGAATAAATTATTATTGGCGTATAATTATAATGTTTAGGCTAATTATTAAAACTATTGGCTCGATTAATTGTCCATATAAAAATAATCCAGTACAAAATTGATTTTAGCCAATTAAAACAAATTTTTAATCTAATTGTTCTTAACTCCAATCCTCGCTTCTTAATTGATCTATGGGGTTTTATTAAAATTCTGATGATTTTTATTATTAATAATGCAATTAATCAATTGAAGGGTTGCTATTCTTTGTCTTTGACACCTTCTAATATCTGCACTAGTTTTTATATAAGTATTTCTGCTCATCCTTGGGCATTTTCAGGAATTACTAATTGATGGTCTGTGGACCACTTGTCACTTTCTTTGCACCTTACTTGTATTGTTCCTACTATAATATCTTCATTAGTTTGTTCTTGCTCACATATTGGTCTTCCACATATTCTTCTTGATTTTAAGTGTCTTTTTATTACTTTTATTTTAGGGATTTATCATCCTAGGCTATTAATATTTTGTCAGTTTTATCGATTTCTTCATCTTTCAATGTAGTAGTACTCTCTTCATCTTCATTTTGGTTCTGTTTTTTAAATAATATCATACACTAAGATATATAAAAGAGTTTAGTCTTCTAATTCTATTAATTTTCTTGTTCTTCAAGGATTTTTCTCTTTTTTCGATCTCTTCATCTTCTTATTTAATATATGTTTTAAGAAATCAGATTCCCTGATAAATTGAACTCATAGATATATTATTTTTAAATATAATAGCTATCAAAGTCTTTCCTGTTCATAATAGATGAGTTTCTCAGTCTCCTCATCCAAATTGAGTCCACTATTGAGTATCCCTTCAACTATCTTTAAGTGATGATAAATTTAATATGGAGTTTGCAAATGATTATCAAGTACTCAATCAAGCAAAGTTTAAAGAGTGTAGTTACTTAATCAAGATAGATGCTGTTCTCCTTGCCAAGGATCATGTTGCTTTCAGACTCCCACTCTATGAAATGACTCTAAGAGATTTCATAACAGATCAAAGGAATCAAAGGTAACTTGGATAAATAGTAACTCAAACCGTATATGGTATTAAATCGCTTGACAAATTATGGTTTGATCACAGAGATCGGAAGCCAGATAATATAATGATAAACTTTTCACATGCAAGAGTAGCAATAATTGATTTCAACAGAGCTTAAAAAGTGGAAGTATCAAGGCTTGGAACTGTGAGTGGAAAGAGAGGGTACTATCCATAAAGAGAAGACTGGAGAATTGGTGACTTACAATGGGATGTGTGGGCTTTAGATGCAATAATAAAAGAGTGCGATATGCCTCGCAATGAATACTACTCTACAAGATGCGTTAAGGATGCAAAAATAAGAATAAAGTAATTTATTTGCAAAAAAGAAAAATTTTAATAAGCACTTATAAACCTATTAAATAAGTTTTAAGGTTATGAGTGTCCAAGAACTTTTGAAAGTCAAGTCACCACATAACCAAAACTTTATTTTCTTGCAGATTACATTGCGCTCTATCTTTTAAGGTCCATTTAGAGGTACATTCCTGAATAAGATAATTTTTTATTTGGCATCAAACTTTTCACTCAAATATTTATTGAAGCCAATTATGTGCTTTGAGTTCAACTGATATAGTGTCCAAGAACTTTTGAAAGTCAAGTCACCACATAACCAAAATTTTATTTTCTTGCAGATTACATTGCGCTCTATCTTTTAAGGTCCATTTAGAGGTACATTCCTGAATAAGATAATTTTTTATTTGGCATCAAACTTTTCACTCAAATATTTATTGAAGCCAATTATGTGCTTTGAGTTCAACTGATATAGTGTCCAAGAACTTTTGAAAGTCAAGTCACCACATAACCAAAATTTTATTTTCTTGCAGATTACATTGCGCTCTATCTTTTAAGGTCCATTTAGAGGTACATTCCTGAATAAGATAATTTTTTATTTGGCATCAAACTTTTCACTCAAATATTTATTGAAGCCAATTATGTGCTTTGAGTTCAACTGATATAGTGTCCAAGAACTTTTGAAAGTCAAGTCACCACATAACCAAAATTTTATTTTCTTGCAGATTACATTGCGCTCTATCTTTTAAGGTCCATTTAGAGGTACATTCCTGAATAAGATAATTTTTTATTTGGCATCAAACTTTTCACTCAAATATTTATTGAAGCCAATTATGTGCTTTGAGTTCAACTGATATAGTGTCCAAGAACTTTTGAAAGTCAAGTCACCACATAACCAAAATTTATTTTCTTGCAGATTACATTGCGCTCTATCTTTTAAGGTCCATTTAGAGGTACATACCTGAATAAGATAATTTTTTATTTGGCATCAAACTTTTCACTCAAATATTTATTGAAGCCAATTATGTGCTTTGAGTTCAACTGATATAGTGTCCAAGAACTTTTGAAAGTCAAGTCACCACATAACCAAAATTTATTTTCTTGCAGATTACATTGCGCTCTATCTTTTAAGGTCCATTTAGAGGTACATACCTGAATAAGATAATTTTTTATTTGGCATCAAACTTTTCACTCAAATATTTATTGAAGCCAATTATGTGCTTTGAGTTCAACTGATATAGTGTCCAAGAACTTTTGAAAGTCAAGTCACCACATAACCAAAATTTTATATTCTTGCAGATTACATTGCGCTCTATCTTTTAAGGTCGATTCAGAGGTACATTCCTGAATAAGATAATTTTTTATTTGGCATCAAACTTTTCACTCAAATATTTATTGAAGCCAATTATGTGCTTTGAATTCAACTGATATAGTGTCCAAGAACTTTTGAAAGTCAAGTCACCACATAACCAAAATTTATTTTCTTGCAGATTACATTGCGCTCTATCTTTTAAGGTCCATTTAGAGGTACATACCTGAATAAGATAATTTTTTATTTGGCATCAAACTTTTCACTCAAATATTTATTGAAGCCAATTATGTGCTTTGAGTTCAACTGATATAGTGTCCAAGAATTTGCAAGTCAAGTCACCACATAACCAAAATTTTATATTCTTGCAGATTACATTGCGCTCTATCTTTTAAGGTCGATTTAGAGGTACATTCCTGAATAAGATAATTTTTTATTTGGCATCAAACGTTTCACTCAAATATTTATTGAAGCCAATTATGTGCTTTGAGTTCAACTGATATAGTGTCCAAGAACTTTTGAAAGTCAAGTCACCACATAACCAAAATTTTATTTTCTTGCAGATTACATTGCGCTCTATCTTTTAAGGTCCTTTTAGAGGTACATTCCTGAATAAGATAATTTTTTATTTGGCATCAAACTTTTCACTCAAATATTTATTGAAGCCAATTATGTGCTTTGAATTCAACTGATATAGTGTCCAAGAACTTTTGAAAGTCAAGTCACCACATAACCAAAATTTATTTTCTTGCAGATTACATTGCGCTCTATCTTTTAAGGTCCATTTAGAGGTACATACCTGAATAAGATAATTTTTTATTTGGCATCAAACTTTTCACTCAAATATTTATTGAAGCCAATTATGTGGCTTTGATTCAACTTATATAGTGTCCAAGAACTTTTGAAAGTCAAGTCACCACATAACCAAAATTTATTTTCTTGCAGATTACATTGCGCTCTATCTTTTAAGGTCCATTTAGAGGTACATACCTGAATAAGATAATTTTTTATTTGGCATCAAACTTTTCACTCAAATATTTATTGAAGCCAATTATGTGCTTTGAGTTCAACTGATATAGTGTCCAGAACTTTTGAAAGTCAAGTCACCACATAACCAAAATTTTATATTCTTGCAGATTACATTGCGCTCTATCTTTTAAGGTCGATTTAGAGGTACATTCCTGAATAAGATAATTTTTTATTTGGCATCAAACTTTTCACTCAAATATTTATTGAAGCCAATTATGTGCTTTGAGTTCAAATGATATAGTGTCCAAGAACTTTTGAAAGTCAAGTCACCACATAACCAAAATTTTATATTCTTGCAGATAACATTGCGCTCTGTCTTTTAAGGTCCATTTAGAGGTACATTCCTGAATAAGATAATTTTTTATTTGGCATCAAACTTTTCACTCAAATATTTATTGAAGCCAATTATGTGCTTTGAGTGCAATTGCTATAGTGTCCAAGAACTTTTGAAAGTCAAGTCACCACATAACCAGAATTTTAATTTCTTGCAGATTACATTGCGCTCTATCTTTTAAGGTGCAGTTAGAGGTACATTCCTGAATAAGATAATTTTTTATTTGGCATCAAACTTTTCACTCAAATATTTATTGAAGCCAATTATGTGCTTTGAGTGCAACTGATATAGTGTCCAAGAACTTTTGAAAGTCAAGTCACCACATAACCAAAATTTATTTTCTTGCAGATTACATTGCGCTCTATCTTTTAAGGTCCATTTAGAGGTACATACCTGAATAAGATAATTTTTTATTTGGCATCAAACTTTTCACTCAAATATTTATTGAAGCGCATTATGTGCTTTGAATTCAACTGATATAGTGTCGCAAGAACTTTTGAAAGTCAAGTCACCACATAACCAAAATTTATTTTCTTGCAGATTACATTGCGCTCTATCTTTTAAGGTCCATTTAGAGGTACATACCTGAATAAGATAATTTTTTATTTGGCATCAAACTTTTCACTCAAATATTTATTGAAGCCAATTATGTGCTTTGAGTTCAACTGATATAGTGTCCAAGAACTTTTGAAAGTCAAGTCACCACATATCCAAAACTTTATTTTCTTGCAGATTACATTGCGCTCTATCTATTAAGGTCCATTTAGAGATACATTCCTGAATAAGATAATTTTTTATTTGGCATCAAACTTTTCACTCAAATATTTATTGAAGCCAATTATGTGCTTTGAATTCAACTGATATAGTGTCCAAGAACTTTTGAAAGTCAAGTCACCACATAACCAAAATTTATTTTCTTGCAGATTACATTGCGCTCTATCTTTTAAGGTCCATTTAGAGGTACATACCTGAATAAGATAATTTTTTATTTGGCATCAAACTTTTCACTCAAATATTTATTGAAGCCAATTATGTGCTTTGAATTCAACTGATATATGTGTCCAAGAACTTTTGAAAGTCAAGTCACCACATAACCAAAATTTATTTTCTTGCAGATTACATTGCGCTCTATCTTTTAAGGTCCATTTAGAGGTACATACCTGAATAAGATAATTTTTTATTTGGCATCAAACTTTTCACTCAAATATTTATTGAAGGCCAATTATGTGCTTTGAATTCAACTGATATAGTGTCCAAGAACTTTTGAAAGTCAAGTCACCACATAACCAAAATTTATTTTCTTGCAGATTACATTGCGCTCTATCTTTTAAGGTCCATTTAGAGGTACATTCCTGAATAAGATAATTTTTTATTTGGCATCAAACTTTTCACTCAAATATTTATTGAAGCCAATTATGTGCTTTGAGTTCAAATGATATAGTGTCCAAGAACTTTTGAAAGTCAAGTCACCACATAACCAAAATTTTATATTCTTGCAGATAACATTGCGCTCTGTCTTTTAAGGTCCATTTAGAGGTACATTCCTGAATAAGATAATTTTTTATTTGGCATCAAACTTTTCACTCAAATATTTATTGAACCAATTATGTGCTTTGAATTCAACTGATATAGTGTCCAAGAACTTTTGAAAGTCAAGTCACCACATAACCAAAATTTATTTTCTTGCAGATTACATTGCGCTCTATCTTTTAAGGTCCATTTAGAGGTACATACCTGAATAAGATAATTTTTTATTTGGCATCAAACTTTTCACTCAAATATTTATTGAAGCCAATTATGTGCTTTGAGTTCAACTGATATAGTGTCCAAGAATTTGAAAGTCAAGTCACCACATAACCAAAATTTTATTTTCTTGCAGATTACATTGCGCTCTATCTTTTAAGGTCCATTTAGAGGTACATTCCTGAATAAGATAATTTTTATTTGGCATCGAACTTTTCACTCAAATATTTATTGAAGCCAATTATGTGCTTTGAGTTCAACTAATATAGTGTCCAAGAACTTTTTAAAGTCAAGTCACTACATAACCAAAACTGTTATTTTCTTGCAGATTACATTGCGGCTCTTATCATTTAAGTCCATTTAGAGGTACATTCCTGAATAAGATAATTTTTATTTGGCATCGAACTTTTCACTCAAATATTTATTGAAGCCAATTATGTGCTTTGAGTTCAACTAATATAGTGTCCAAGAACTTTTTAAAGTCAAGTCACTACATAACCAAAATTTTATTTTCTTGCAGATTACATTGCGCTCTAATCTTTTAAGGTGCAGTTAGAGGTACATTCCTGAATAAGATAATTTTTTATTTG
>ARYC01008641.1:0-20880 GCA_000711775.1 Oxytricha trifallax
AAGATATCATACTAACTTTAATAATCACGAAGATCTCATTCAATTTATGAACTTCCATTTTATGACGAACAATAACGATACTCCATTTGAGTACAATACTACAGAATTGTAGCTTTTCACGCTTGAATTCAATTAAAACTAGAAATTAAATGCATAGTTTGATTTAAAAACTTAATTAATTTTTAAAAATTAAAACAATTATTTATTTATTTTTTTATTAATATATATTTTCTATCAATTTACCCATATTAAAACTACAAGTCAATATTTATATTTTATGTTGATATTTTTTTGTAATAATTATAATAATAATAATAATAATTATAATAATAATTATATTATTATTTCTATTAATATTAATAATGGTAATAAATAGATTGATTGATTAATAAATACCTCTCAAGATTAACAAGACTGCATTATAAGTTAGATTGTTGTGAATTGATGCTTGGGATTATAATTTTACATCTCTGCACCTGCAATTAGTGATAGATCTTTTATGACTCAGACCAAAGGCAAAATCAGAACTTCCCAAAACCCCTTATCTCTCAAGTAGCTATCAAAGCGCTATACGTCTATTGTTTTTAATCTTTGCTTTAAATAGACTCAGATGCTAACGAGTTTAACTGATTTATAGAAGTCATCCCATCCCGCCTCAAAGAAAGAAATGTTTGATATAGTAAATCTTGCTCTTATTTAAATTTTCATTTAGACTGTCTCAATGATATTTTCGGCCGAAATCCATTTGTGCATCATATTCTCCGTATAAAACTCTATTATATGAGTCCTTATTTATTTATTTTAAGTTTCGACTTTGTAGACATTTATTTCATTTATAATTTATTAAATATATAATTTATTAATAATAATTTAATATTTTTGGAATCATGAGTCAATATTTATTTTTAATATTATCTTCAGCTTTAATTATTTAATAATTTTGAAAGCTAACCCATTAATATTTATATTGATATTGATATAAATAGGCTTCACTTTTAATTTTAATTATCTTTTAAATTAAAAACTTTAAATTAACTTTATTTTTTTATTTTATTTTATTTAACTCGATATGGTGGAAAGACTTATGAGCAACCTAAATCTCAATGATGAAGATGAAGACTTGGATTCTACTACTTTTATTAATTCTACTACATTACTGACTCCTACTTAGACCTTTTGGAATGTTGTTGAATGCTATATTGGAACATCTCGAGTTAGGCAGTTCAGACCGAATATAGATTTTAATTAGACTCTGTTGGTTCTAAATTTTGAGAAAATTAAAAAGAAATGGGATGCCGAATCCAAAAAGCTTAAGCATGCTAAAATAACTGGTCTAGACTACGACACGATAGAGCCTTCATACGTTCTTAAAAAGAATATACATGTACTTGTTGATGGGCAAGTTAACTTTTGCCATTTAGAAAGAAAAATAACAGAAAAAGATTTTAGACACTTTCATGTTGCTGTAAATGAACTAAAGAATGAGCTTGGTGATCGAAATTTTGCTATTGGTCTTATCAGATCTTGAGAAGGAGAGCATTAAGATCTATGGTTCTTTTTAGATCAAGCGCCAACTGTTCACAACAATTTTAGACCTCCTTTAGTAACATTCTTTCAAAATAATTTAATGGCGGTACCAAGATATCATACTAACTTTAATAATCACGAAGATCTCATTCAATTTATGAACTTCCATTTTATGAGACCGAACAATAACGATACTTTATTTGAGTAAAATTCTACAGAATTGTAGCTTTTCACGCTTGAATTCAATTAAAACTAGAAATTAAAAGGCATAGTTTGATTTAAAAACTTAATTAATTTTTAAAAAATAAAAACAATTATTTATTTATTTATTTTATTTATCAATTCACCCATATTAAAACTACAAGTCAATATTTAAATTTAATGTTGATATTTTTTTGTAATAATTATAATAATAATAATAATAATTATAATAATAATTATATTATTATTTCTATTAATATTAATAATGGTAATAAATTGATTGATTGATTAATAAATACCTCTTAAGATTAACAAGACTGCATTATAAGTTAGATTGTTGTGAATTAATGCTTGGGATTATAATTTTACATCTCTGCACCTGCAATTAGTGATAGATCTTTTATGACTCAGACCAAAGGCAAAAGCAGAACTTCCCAAAACCACTTATCTCTCAAGTAGCTATCAAAGCGCTATACGTCTATTGTTTCTAATCTTTGCTTTAAATAGACTCAGATGCTAACGAGTTTAACTGATTTATAGAAGTCATCCCATCCCGCCTCAATGAAAGAAATGTTTGATATAGCAAATCTTGCTCTTATTTAAATTTTCATTTAGACTGTCTCAATAATATTTTCGGCCGAAATCCATATGTGCATAATATTCTCCGTATAAAACTCTACTATATGAGTCCTTATTTATTGATTTTAAGTTTCGACTTTGTAGACATTTATTTCATTTATAATTTATTAAATATATAATTTATTTATAACAATTTAAAATTTTTGGAATCATGAGTCAATATTTATTTTTAATATTATCTTCAGCTTTAATTATTTAATAATTTTGAAAGCTAACCCATTAATATTTATATTGATATTGATATAAATAGGCTTCACTTTTAATTTTAATTATCTTTTAAATTAAAAACTTTAAATTAACTTTAATTTTTTATTTTATTTTATTTAACTCGATATGGTGGAAAGACTTATGAGCAACCTTAATCTCAATGATGAAGATGAAGACTTGGATTCTACTACTTTTATTAATTCTACTAAATTACTGACTCCTACTTAGACCTTTTTGAATGTTGTTGAATGCTATATTGGAACATCTCGAGTTAGGCAGTTCAGACCGAATATTGATTTTAATTAGACTCTGTTGGTTCTAAATTTTGAGAAAATTAAAAAGAAATGGGATGCCGAATCCAAAAAGCTTAAGCATGCTAAAATAACTGGTCTAGACTACGACACGATAGAGCCTTCATACGTTCTTAAAAAGAATATACATGTACTTGTTGATGGGCAAGTTAACTTTTGCCATTTAGAAAGAAAAATAACAGAAAAAGATTTTAGACACTTTCATGTTGCTGTAAATGAACTAAAGAATGAGCTTGGTGATCGAAATTTTGCTATTGGTCTTATCAGATCTTGAGAAGGAGAGCATTAAGAATCTATGGTTCTTTTTAGATCAAGCGCCAACTGTTCACAACAATTTTAGACCTCCTTTAGTAACATTCTTTCAAAATAATTTAATGGCGGTACCAAGATATCATACTAACTTTAATAATCACGAAGATCTCATTCAATTTATGAACTTCCATTTTATGACGAACAATAACGATACTCCATTTGAGTACAATACTACAGAATTGTAGCTTTTCACGCTTGAATTCAATTAAAACTAGAAATTAAATGCATAGTTTGATTTAAAAACTTAATTAATTTTTAAAAATTAAAACAATTATTTATTTATTATTTTTTTATTAATATATATTTTCTATCAATTTACCCATATTAAAACTACAAGTCAATATTTATATTTTATGTTGATATTTTTTTGTAATAATTATAATAATAATAATAATAATTATAATAATAATTATATTATTATTTCTATTAATATTAATAATGGTAATAAATAGATTGATTGATTAATAAATACCTCTCAAGATTAACAAGACTGCATTATAAGTTAGATTGTTGTGAATTAATGCTTGGGATTATAATTTTACATCTCTGCACCTGCAATTAGTGATAGATCTTTTATGACTCAGACCAAAGGCAAAATCAGAACTTCCCAAAACCCCTTATCTCTCAAGTAGCTATCAAAGCGCTATACGTCTATTGTTTTTAATCTTTGCTTTAAATAGACTCAGATGCTAACGAGTTTAACTGATTTATAGAAGTCATCCCATCCCGCCTCAAAGAAAGAAATGTTTGATATAGCAAATCTTGCTCTTATTTAAATTTTCATTTAGACTGTCTCAATAATATTTTCGGCCGAAATCCATATGTGCATAATATTCTCCGTATAAAACTCTACTATATAAGTCCTTATTTATTGATTTTAAGTTTCGACTTTGTAGACATTTATTTCATTTATAATTTATTAAATATATAATTTATTAATAATAATTTAAAATTTTTGGAATCATGAGTCAATATTTATTTTTAATATTATCTTCAGCTTTAATTATTTAATAATTTTGAAAGCTAACCCATTAATATTTATATTGATATTGATATAAATAGGCTTCACTTTTAATTTTAATTATCTTTTAAATTAAAAACTTTAAATTAACTTTAATTTTTTATTTTATTTTATTTAACTCGATATGGTGGAAAGACTTATGAGCAACCTTAATCTCAATGATGAAGATGAAGACTTGGATTCTACTACTTTTATTAATTCTACTAAATTACTGACTCCTACTTAGACCTTTTTGAATGTTGTTGAATGCTATATTGGAACATCTCGAGTTAGGCAGTTCAGACCGAATATTGATTTTAATTAGACTCTGTTGGTTCTAAATTTTGAGAAAATTAAAAAGAAATGGGATGCCGAATCCAAAAAGCTTAAGCATGCTAAAATAACTGGTCTAGACTACGACACGATAGAGCCTTCATACGTTCTTAAAAAGAATATACATGTACTTGTTGATGGGCAAGTTAACTTTTGCCATTTAGAAAGAAAAATAAAAGAAAAAGATTTGAAACACTTTCATGTTGCTGTAAATGAACTAAAGAATGAGCTTGGTGATCGAAATTTTGCTATTGGTCTTATCAGATCTTGAGAAGGAGAGCATTAAGATATACAGTTCTACTTAGATCAAGCGCCAAAACTTAAAACAATTTTAGACCTCCTTCAGTAACATTCTTTCAAAATAATTAAATGGCCATACAAAGATATAATATAAACTTTAAAAATCACGAAGAGCTCATTCAATTTATGAACTACCATTTAATGAGACCGAACAATAACGATACTCCATTTAAGAACAATACTACAGAATTATAGCTTCTAACGCTTGAATACAATTAAAACTAGAAATTAAAAGGCATAGTTTGATTTAAAAACTAAATTAATTTTTAAAAATTAAAACAATTATTTATTTATTTTATTTATTTATTTATTTTATCTATCAATTCACCCATTTTAAAACTACAAGTCAATATTAAAATTTAATGTTGATATTTTTTTGTAATATTAATAATAATAATAATAATAATAATAATTATATTATTATTTGTAATAATAGTAATAATGGTAATAAATAGATTGATTGATAAATACCTCTCAAGATTAACAAAACTGCATTATAAGTTAGATTGCTGTGAATTAATGCTTGGGATTATAATTTTACATCTCTGCACCTGCAATTAGTGATAGATCTTTTATGACTCAGACCAAAGGCAAAAGCAGAACTTCCCAAACCCCTTAACCCTAAGTATATCAAAGCGCTATACGTCTATTGTTTCTAATCTTTGCTTTAAATAGACTCAGATGCTAACGAGTTTAACTGATTTATAGAAGTCATCCCATCCCGCCTCAAAGAAAGAAATGTTTGATATAGCAAATCTTGCTCTTATTTAAATTTTCATTTAGACTGACTCAATAATATTTTCGGCCGAAATCCAAATGTGCATAATATTCTCCGTATAAAACTCTACTATATGAGTCCTTATTTATTGATTTTAAGTTTCGACTTTGTAGACATTTATTTCATTTATAATTTATTAAATATATAATTTATTTATAACAATTTAAAATTTTTGGAATCATGAGTCAATATTTATTTTTAATATTATCTTCAGCTTTAATTATTTAATAATTTTGAAAGCTAACCCATTAATATTTATATTGATATTGATATAAATAGGCTTCACTTTTAATTTTAATTATCTTTTAAATTAAAAACTTTAAATTAACTTTAATTTTTTATTTTATTTTATTTAACTCGATATGGTGGAAAGACTTATGAGCAACCTAAATCTCAATGATGAAGATGAAGACTTGGATTCTACTACTTTTATTAATTCTACTAAATTACTGACTCCTACTTAGACCTTTTGGAATGTTGTTGAATGCTATATTGGAACATCTCGAGTTAGGCAGTTCAGACCGAATATAGATTTTAATTAGACTCTGTTGGTTCTAAATTTTGAGAAAATTAAAAAGAAATGGGATGCCGAATCCAAAAAGCTTAAGCATGCTAAATAACTGGTCTAGACTACGACACGATAGAGCCTTCATACATTCTTAAAAAGAATATACCTGTGCTTGTTGATGGGCAAGTTAATTTTTGCCATTTAGAAAGAAAAATAACTGAAAAAGATTTTGAACACTTTCATGTTGCTGTAAATGAACTAAAGAATGAGCTTGGTGATCGAAATTTTGCTATTGGTCTTATCAGATCTTGAGAAGGAGAGCATTAAGATATACGGTTCTTTTTAGATCAAGCGCCAACAGTTCAAACAATTTTAGACCTCCTTCAGTAAGATTCTTTCAAAATAATTAAATGGCGGTACAAAGATATCATATTAACTTTAAAAATCACTAATAGCTCATTCAATTTATGAACTTCCATTTAATGAGACCGAACAATAACGATACTCCATTTAAGAACAATTCTACAGAATTATAGCTTCTAACGCTTGAATTCAATTAAAACTAGAAATTAAAAGGCATAGTTTGATTTGAAAACTTAATTAATTTTTAAAAATTAAAAACAATTATTTATTTTTTTATTAATATATATTTTCTATCAATTTACCCATATTAAAACTACAAGTCAATATTTATATTTTATGTTGATATTTTTTTGTAATAATTATAATAATAATAATAATAATTATAATAATAATTATATTATTATTTCTATTAATATTAATAATGGTAATAAATTGATTGATTGATTAATAAATACCTCTTAAGATTAACAAGACTGCATTATAAGTTAGATTGTTGTGAATTAATGCTTGGGATTATAATTTTACATCCTGCACCTGCAATTAGTGATAGATCTTTTATGACTCAGACCAAAGGCAAAAGCAGAACTTCCCAAAACCACTTATCTCTCAAGTAGCTATCAAAGCGCTATACGTCTATTGTTTTTAATCTTTGATTTAAATAGACTCAGATGCAAACGAGATTAGCTGAATTAAAGAAGTCATCCCATCCCGCCTCAATGAAAGAAATGTTTGTTACAGCAAATCTTGCTCTTATTTAAATTTTCATTTAGACTGTTTCAATGATATTTTCGGCCGAAATCCATTTGTGCATAATATTCTCCGTATAAAACTCTACTATATGAGTCCTTATTTATTGATTTTAAGTTTCGACTTTGTAGACATTTATTTCATTTATAATTTATTAAATATATAATTTATTTATAACAATTTAAAATTTTTGGAATCATGAGTCAATATTTATTTTTAATATTATCTTCAGCTTTAATTATTTAATAATTTTGAAATCTAACCCATTAATATTTATATTGATATTGATATAAATAGGCTTCACTTTTAATTTTAATTATCTTTTAAATTAAAAACTTTAAATTAACTTTATTTTTTTATTTTATTTTATTTAACTCGATATGGTGGAAAGACTTATGAGCAACCTAAATCTCAATGATGAAGATGAAGACTTGGATTCTACTACTTTTATTAATTCTACTACATTACTGACTCCTACTTAGACCTTTTGGAATGTTGTTGAATGCTATATTGGAACATCCGATTAGGCAGTTCAGACCGAATATAGATTTTAATTAGACTCTGTTGGTTCTAAATTTTGAGAAAATTAAAAAGAAATGGGATGCCGAATCCAAAATGCTTAAGCATGCTAAAATAACTGGTCTAGACTACGACACGATAGAGCCTTCATACGTTCTTAAAAAGAATATACCTGTACTTGTTGATGGGCAAGTTAACTTTTGCCATTTAGAAAGAAAAATAAAAGAAAAAGATTTGGAACACTTTCATGTTGCTGTAAATGAATTAAAGAATGAGCTTGGTGATCGAAATTTTGCTATTGGTCTTATCAGATCTTGAGAAGGAGAGCATTAAGATATACGGTTCTTTTTAGATCAAGCGCCAACAGTTCAAACAATTTTAGACCTCCTTCAGTAAGATTCTTTCAAAATAATTAAATGGCGGTACAAAGATATCATATTAACTTTAAAAATCACTAATAGCTCATTCAATTTATGAACTTCCATTTAATGAGACCGAACAATAACGATACTCCATTTAAGAACAATTCTACAGAGTTATAGCTTCTAACGCTTGAATTCAATTAAAACTAGAAATTAAAAGCATAGTTTGATTTAAAAACTAAATTAATTTTTAAAAATTAAAACAATTATTTATTTATTTATTTATTTATTTTATTTATCAATTTACCCATATTAAAACTACAAGTCAATATTTATATTTTATGTTGATATTTTTTTGTAATAATTATAATAATAATAATAATAATTATAATAATAATTATATTATTATTTCTATTAATATTAATAATGGTAATAAATTGATTGATTGATTAATAAATACCTCTTAAGATTAACAAGACTGCATTATAAGTTAGATTGTTGTGAATTAATGCTTGGGATTATAATTTTACATCTCTGCACCTGCAATTAGTGATAGATCTTTTATGACTCAGACCAAAGGCAAAAGCAGAACTTCCCAAAACCCCTTATCTCTCAAGTAGCTATCAAAGCGCTATACGTCTATTGTTTTTAATCTTTGCTTTAAATAGACTCAGATGCAAACGAGATTAGCTGAATTAAAGAAGTCATCCCATCCCGCCTCAATGAAAGAAATGTTTGTTACAGCAAATCTTGCTCTTATTTAAATTTTCATTTAGACTGTCTCAATGATATTTTCGGCCGAAATCCATTTGTGCATCATATTCTCCGTATAAAACTCTATTATATGAGTCCTTATTTATTTATTTTAAGTTTCGACTTTGTAGACATTTATTTCATTTATAATTTATTAAATATATAATTTATTAATAATAATTTAATATTTTTGGAATCATGAGTCAATATTTATTTTTAATATTATCTTCAGCTTTAATTATTTAATAATTTTGAAAGCTAACCCATTAATATTTATATTGATATTGATATAAATAGGCTTCACTTTTAATTTTAATTATCTTTTAAATTAAAAACTTTAAATTAACTTTAATTTTTTATTTTATTTTATTTAACTCGATATGGTGGAAAGACTTATGAGCAACCTTAATCTCAATGATGAAGATGAAGACTTGGATTCTACTACTTTTATTAATTCTACTAAATTACTGACTCCTACTTAGACCTTTTTGAATGTTGTTGAATGCTATATTGGAAGGCGACGCACGATGTGCCGCGGCCAATCTCCGAGTTAGGCAGTTCAGACCGAATATAGATTTTAATTAGACTCTGTTGGTTCTAAATTTTGAGAAAATTAAAAAGAAATGGGATGCCGAATCCAAAATGCTTAAGCATGCTAAAATAACTGGTCTAGACTACGACACGATAGAGCCTTCATACATTCTTAAAAAGAATATACCTGTGCTTGTTGATGGGCAAGTTAATTTTTGCCATTTAGAAAGAAAAATAACTGAAAAAGATTTTGAACACTTCATGTTGCTGTAAATGAACTAAAGAATGAGCTTGGTGATCGAAATTTTGCTATTGGTCTTATCAGATCTAGAGAAGGAGAGCATTAAGATCTATGGTTCTTTTTAGATCAAGCGCCAACTGTTCACAACAATTTTAGACCTCCTTTAGTAACATTCTTTCAAAATAATTTAATGGCGGTACCAAGATATCATACTAACTTTAATAATCACGAAGATCTCATTCAATTTATGAACTTCCATTTTATGAGACCGAACAATAACGATACTCCATTTGAGTACGATACTACAGAATTGTAGCTTTTCACGCTTGAATATAATTAAAACTAGAAATTAAAAGGCATAGTTTGATTTAAAAACTAAATTAATTTTTAAAAATTAAAACAATTATTTATTTATTTTATTTATTTATTTATTTTATCTATCAATTCACCCATTTTAAAACTACAAGTCAATATTAAAATTTAATGTTGATATTTTTTTGTAATATTAATAATTAATAATAATAATTATAATAATAATTATATTATTATTTGTAATAATAGTAATAATGGTAATAAATAGATTGATTGATTAATAAATACCTTTCAAGATTAACAAGACTGCATTATAAGTTAGATTGTTGTGAATTAATGCTTGGGATTATAATTTTACATCTCTGCACCTGCAATTAGTGATAGATCTTTTATGACTCAGACTAAAGGCAAAAGCAGAATTTCCCAAAACCCCTTATCTCTCAAGTAGCTATCAGAGCGCTATACCTCTATTGTTTCTAATCTTTACTTTAAATAGACTCAGATGCTAACGAGATTAGCTGATTTAAAGAAGTCATCCCATCCCGCCTCAATGAAAGAAATGTTTGTTACAGCAA
Source organism: Oxytricha trifallax (assembly GCA_000711775.1). Classification (NCBI taxonomy): domain Eukaryota; phylum Ciliophora; class Spirotrichea; order Sporadotrichida; family Oxytrichidae; genus Oxytricha; species Oxytricha trifallax. Next base: position 10,520 of record ARYC01008641.1, read on the forward strand.
ATCTCGCTCTTATTTAAATTTTCAATTAGACTGTCTCAATGATATTTTCGGCCGAAATCCATTTGTGCATAATATTCTCCGTATAAAACTCTACTATATGAGTCCTTATTTATTGATTTTAAGTTTCGACTTTGTTGACATTTATTTCATTTATAATTTATTAAATATATAATTTATTAATAATAATTTAAAATTTTTGGAATCATGAGTCAATATTTATTTTTAATATTATCTTCAGCTTTAATTATTTAATAATTTGAAAGCTAACCCATTAATATTTATATTGATATTGATATAAATAGGCTTCACTTTTAATTTTAATTATCTTTTAAATTAAAAACTTTAAATTAACTTTAATTTTTTATTTTATTTTATTTAACTCGATATGGTGGAAAGACTTATGAGCAACCTTAATCTCAATGATGAAGATGAAGACTTGGATTCTACTACTTTTATTAATTCTACTAAATTACTGACTCCTACTTAGACCTTTTTGAATGTTGTTGAATGCTATATTGGAACATCTCGAGTTAGGCAGTTCAGACCGAATATTGATTTTAATTAGACTCTGTTGGTTCTAAATTTTGAGAAAATTAAAAAGAAATGGGATGCCGAATCCAAAAAGCTTAAGCATGCTAAATAACTGGTCTAGACTACGACACGATAGAGCCTTCATACGTTCTTAAAAAGAATATACCTGTGCTTGTTGATGGGCAAGTTAATTTTTGCCATTTAGAAAGAAAAATAACTGAAAAAGATTTTGAACACTTTCATGTTGCTGTAAATGAACTAAAGAATGAGCTTGGTGATCGAAATTTTGCTATTGGTCTTATCAGATCTTGAGAAGGAGAGCATTAAGATATACGGTTCTTTTTAGATCAAGCGCCAACAGTTCAAACAATTTTAGACCTCCTTCAGTAAGATTCTTTCAAAATAATTAAATGGCGGTACAAAGATATCATATTAACTTTAAAAATCACTAATAGCTCATTCAATTTATGAACTTCCATTTAATGAGACCGAACAATAACGATACTCCATTTAAGAACAATTCTACAGAGTTATAGCTTCTAACGCTTGAATTCAATTAAAACTAGAAATTAAAAGGCAAAATTTTGATTTAAAAACTAAATTAATTTTTAAAAATTAAAACAATTATTTATTTATTTTATTTATTTATTTATTTTATCTATCAATTCACCCATTTTAAAACTACAAGTCAATATTAAAATTTAATGTTGATATTTTTTTGTAATATTAATAATAATAATAATAATTATAATAATAATTATATTATTATTTGTAATAATAGTAATAATGGTAATAAATAGATTGATTGATTAATAAATACCTTTCAAGATTAACAAGACTGCATTATAAGTTAGATTGTTGTGAATTAATGCTTGGGATTATAATTTTACATCTCTGCACCTGCAATTAGTGATAGATCTTTTATGACTCAGACCAAAGGCAAAAGCAGAACTTCCCAAAACCACTTATCTCTCAAGTAGCTATCAAAGCGCTATACGTCTATTGTTTTTAATCTTTGCTTTAAATAGACTCAGATGCTAACGAGATTAGCTGATTTAAAGAAGTCATCCCATCCAGCCTCAATGAAAGAAATGTTTGTTACAGCAAATCTTGCTCTTATTTAAATTTTCATTTAGACTGTCTCAATGATATTTTCGGCCGAAATCCATTTGTGCATCATATTCTCCGTATAAAACTCTATTATATGAGTCCTTATTTATTTATTTTAAGTTTCGACTTTGTAGACATTTATTTCATTTATAATTTATTAAATATATAATTTATTAATAATAATTTAATATTTTTGGAATCATGAGTCAATATTTATTTTTAATATTATCTTCAGCTTTAATTATTTAATAATTTTGAAAGCTAACCCATTAATATTTATATTGATATTGATATAAATAGGCTTCACTTTTAATTTTAATTATCTTTTAAATTAAAAACTTTAAATTAACTTTAATTTTTTATTTTATTTTATTTAACTCGATATGGTGGAAAGACTTATGAGCAACCTTAATCTCAATGATGAAGATGAAGACTTGGATTCTACTACTTTTATTAATTCTACTAAATTACTGACTCCTACTTAGACCTTTTTGAATGTTGTTGAATGCTATATTGGAACATCTCGAGTTAGGCAGTTCAGACCGAATATTGATTTTAATTAGACTCTGTTGGTTCTAAATTTTGAGAAAATTAAAAAGAAATGGGATGCCGAATCCAAAAAGCTTAAGCATGCTAAAATAACTGGTCTAGACTACGACACGATAGAGCCTTCATACGTTCTTAAAAAGAATATACCTGTACTTGTTGATGGGCAAGTTAACTTTTGCCATTTAGAAAGAAAAATAAAAGAAAAAGATTTGGAACACTTTCATGTTGCTGTAAATGAATTAAAGAATGAGCTTGGTGATCGAAATTTTGCTATTGGTCTTATCAGATCTTGAGAAGGAGAGCATTAAGATATACGGTTCTTTTTAGATCAAGCGCCAACAGTTCAAACAATTTTAGACCTCCTTCAGTAAGATTCTTTCAAAATAATTAAATGGCGGTACAAAGATATCATATTAACTTTAAAAATCACTAATAGCTCATTCAATTTATGAACTTCCATTTAATGAGACCGAACAATAACGATACTCCATTTAAGAACAATTCTACAGAGTTATAGCTTCTAACGCTTGAATTCAATTAAAACTAGAAATTAAAAGGCATAGTTTGATTTGAAAACTTAATTAATTTTTAAAAATTAAAAACAATTATTATTTTTTTATTAATATATATTTTCTATCAATTTACCCATATTAAAACTACAAGTCAATATTTATATTTTATGTTGATATTTTTTTGTAATAATTATAATAATAATAATAATAATTATAATAATAATTATATTATTATTTCTATTAATATTAATAATGGTAATAAATTGATTGATTGATTAATAAATACCTCTTAAGATTAACAAGACTGCATTATAAGTTAGATTGTTGTGAATTAATGCTTGGGATTATAATTTTAATCTCTGCACCTGCAATTAGTGATAGATCTTTTATGACTCAGACTAAAGGCAAAAGCAGTATTTCCCAAAACCCCTTATCTCTCAAGTAGCTATCAAAGCGCTATACGTCTATTGTTTTTAATCTTTGCTTTAAATAGACTCAGATGCAAACGAGATTAGCTGAATTAAAGAAGTCATCCCATCCCGCCTCAATGAAAGAAATGTTTGTTACAGCAAATCTTGCTCTTATTTAAATTTTCATTTAGACTGTTTCAATGATATTTTCGGCCGAAATCCATTTGTGCATAATATTCTCCGTATAAAACTCTACTATATGAGTCCTTATTTATTGATTTTAAGTTTCGACTTTGTAGACATTTATTTCATTTATAATTTATTAAATATATAATTTATTTATAACAATTTAAAATTTTTGGAATCATGAGTCAATATTTATTTTTAATATTATCTTCAGCTTTAATTATTTAATAATTTTGAAATCTAACCCATTAATATTTATATTGATATTGATATAAATAGGCTTCACTTTTAATTTTAATTATCTTTTAAATTAAAAACTTTAAATTAACTTTATTTTTTTATTTTATTTTATTTAACTCGATATGGTGGAAAGACTTATGAGCAACCTAAATCTCAATGATGAAGATGAAGACTTGGATTCTACTACTTTTATTAATTCTACTACATTACTGACTCCTACTTAGACCTTTTGGAATGTTGTTGAATGCTATATTGGAACATCTCGAGTTAGGCAGTTCAGACCGAATATAGATTTTAATTAGACTCTGTTGGTTCTAAATTTTGAGAAAATTAAAAAGAAATGGGATGCCGAATCCAAAATGCTTAAGCATGCTAAAATAACTGGTCTAGACTACGACACGATAGAGCCTTCATACGTTCTTAAAAAGAATATACCTGTACTTGTTGATGGGCAAGTTAACTTTTGCCATTTAGAAAGAAAAATAAAAGAAAAAGATTTGGAACACTTTCATGTTGCTGTAAATGAATTAAAGAATGAGCTTGGTGATCGAAATTTTGCTATTGGTCTTATCAGATCTTGAGAAGGAGAGCATTAAGATATACGGTTCTTTTTAGATCAAGCGCCAACAGTTCAAACAATTTTAGACCTCCTTCAGTAAGATTCTTTCAAAATAATTAAATGGCGGTACAAAGATATCATATTAACTTTAAAAATCACTAATAGCTCATTCAATTTATGAACTTCCATTTAATGAGACCGAACAATAACGATACTCCATTTAAGAACAATTCTACAGAGTTATAGCTTTTCACGCTTGAATTCAATTTAAACTAGAAATTAAAAGGCATAGTTTGATTTGAAAACTTAATTAATTTTTAAAAATTAAAAACAATTATTTATTTATTTATTTATTTATTTTATTTATCAATTCACCCATATTAAAACTACAAGTCAAATATATAAATTTAATGTTGATATTTTTGTAATAATAATAATTATAATAATAATAATAATATTAATAATAATATTAATAATAATAATAAAAATAATAATAATTATTATTATTTTTAATAATAGTTATAATGGTAATAAATAGATTGATTGATTAATAAATACCTCTCAAGATTAACAAGACTGCATTATAAGTTAGATTGTTGTGAATTGATGCTTGGGATTATAATTTTACATCTCTGCACCTGCAATTAGTGATAGATCTTTTATGACTCAGACCAAAGGCAAAATCAGAACTTCCCAAAACCCCTTATCTCTCAAGTAGCTATCAAAGCGCTATACGTCTATTGTTTTTAATCTTTGCTTTAAATAGACTCAGATGCTAACGAGATTAGCTGATTTAAAGAAGTCATCCCATCCAGCCTCAATGAAAGAAATGTTTGTTACAGCAAATCTTGCTCTTATTTAAATTTTCATTTAGACTGTTTCAATGATATTTTTGGCCGAAATCCATTTGTGCATAATATTCTCCGTATAAAACTCTACTATATGAGTCCTTATTTATTGATTTTAAGTTTCGACTTTGTAGACATTTATTTCATTTATAATTTATTAAATATATAATTTATTTATAACAATTTAAAATTTTTGGAATCATGAGTCAATATTTATTTTTAATATTATCTTCAGCTTTAATTATTTAATAATTTTGAAAGCTAACCCATTAATATTTATATTGATATTGATATAAATAGGCTTCACTTTTAATTTTAATTATCTTTTAAATTAAAAACTTTAAATTAACTTTAATTTTTTATTTTATTTTATTTAACTCGATATGGTGGAAAGACTTATGAGCAACCTTAATCTCAATGATGAAGATGAAGACTTGGATTCTACTACTTTTATTAATTCTACTAAATTACTGACTCCTACTTAGACCTTTTTGAATGTTGTTGAATGCTATATTGGAACATCTCGAGTTAGGCAGTTCAGACCGAATATTGATTTTAATTAGACTCTGTTGGTTCTAAATTTTGAGAAAATTAAAAAGAAATGGGATGCCGAATCCAAAAAGCTTAAGCATGCTAAAATAACTGGTCTAGACTACGACACGATAGAGCCTTCATACGTTCTTAAAAAGAATATACCTGTACTTGTTGATGGGCAAGTTAACTTTTGCCATTTAGAAAGAAAAATAAAAGAAAAAGATTTGGAACACTTTCATGTTGCTGTAAATGAATTAAAGAATGAGCTTGGTGATCGAAATTTTGCTATTGGTCTTATCAGATCTTGAGAAGGAGAGCATTAAGATATACGGTTCTTTTTAGATCAAGCGCCAACAGTTCAAACAATTTTAGACCTCCTTCAGTAAGATTCTTTCAAAATAATTAAATGGCGGTACAAAGATATCATATTAACTTTAAAAATCACTAATAGCTCATTCAATTTATGAACTTCCATTTAATGAGACCGAACAATAACGATACTCCATTTAAGAACAATTCTACAGAGTTATAGCTTCTAACGCTTGAATTCAATTAAAACTAGAAATTAAAAGGCATAGTTTGATTTAAAAAATTAAAACAAAAATTTATTTATTAATTAATTATTTATTTATTTATTTATTTATTTTATTTATTTATTTATTAATTTACTTTTTAAGAAGTACAAGTCAATATTTAAATTTAATATTGCCATTTTAAAAGAAATAATAATAATAATAATAATAATAATTATAATAATAATTATATTATTATTTCTATTAATATTAATAATGGTAATAAATAGATTGATTGATTAATAAATACCTCTCAAGATTAACAAGACTGCATTATAAGTTAGATTGTTGTGAATTGATGCTTGGGATTATAATTTTACATCTCTGCACCTGCAATTAGTGATAGATCTTTTATGACTCAGACCAAAGGCAAAATCAGAACTTCCCAAAACCCCTTATCTCTCAAGTAGCTATCAAAGCGCTATACGTCTATTGTTTTTAATCTTTGCTTTAAATAGACTCAGATGCAAACGAGATTAGCTGAATTAAAGAAGTCATCCCATCCCGCCTCAATGAAAGAAATGTTTGTTACAGCAAATCTTGCTCTTATTTAAATTTTCATTTAGACTGTTTCAATGATATTTTCGGCCGAAATCCATTTGTGCATAATATTCTCCGTATAAAACTCTACTATATGAGTCCTTATTTATTGATTTTAAGTTTCGACTTTGTAGACATTTATTTCATTTATAATTTATTAAATATATAATTTATTTATAACAATTTAAAATTTTTGGAATCATGAGTCAATATTTATTTTTAATATTATCTTCAGCTTTAATTATTTAATAATTTTGAAAGCTAACCCATTAATATTTATATTGATATTGATATAAATAGGCTTCACTTTTAATTTTAATTATCTTTTAAATTAAAAACTTTAAATTAACTTTAATTTTTTATTTTATTTTATTTAACTCGATATGGTGGAAAGACTTATGAGCAACCTTAATCTCAATGATGAAGATGAAGACTTGGATTCTACTACTTTTATTAATTCTACTAAATTACTGACTCCTACTTAGACCTTTTTGAATGTTGTTGAATGCTATATTGGAACATCTCGAGTTAGGCAGTTCAGACCGAATATTGATTTTAATTAGACTCTGTTGGTTCTAAATTTTGAGAAAATTAAAAAGAAATGGGATGCCGAATCCAAAAATGCTTAAGCATGCTAAAATAACTGGTCTAGACTACGACACGATAGAGCCTTCATACATTCTTAAAAAGAATATACCTGTGCTTGTTGATGGGCAAGTTAATTTTTGCCATTTAGAAAGAAAAATAACTGAAAAAGATTGAACACTTTCATGTTGCTGTAAATGAACTAAAGAATGATCTTGGTGATCGAAATTTTGCTATTGGCCTTATCAGATCTAGAGAAGGAGAGCATTAAGATCTATGGTTCTTTTTAGATCAAGCGCCAACTGTTCACTATGCTCGTCCAGCTAGCAGTCCCAAACCCTAACGGGACACAATTTTTAAGAACCTGCCTTCAGTAACATTCTTTCAAAATAATTAAATGGCGGTACCAAGATATCATACTAACTTTAATAATCACGAAGATCTCATTCAATTTATGAACTTCCATTTTATGAGATACTCCATTTGAGTGCAATTCTACAGAATTGTAGCTTTTCACGCTTGAATTCAATTAAAACTAGAAATTAAAAGGCATAGTTTGATTTAAAAACTTAATTAATTTTTAAAAATTAAAAACAATTATTATTTTTTTATTAATATATATTTTCTATCAATTTACCCATATTAAAACTACAAGTCAATATTTATATTTTATGTTGATATTTTTTTGTAATAATTATAATAATAATAATAATAATTATAATAATAATTATATTATTATTTCTATTAATATTAATAATGGTAATAAATTGATTGATTGATTAATAAATACCTCTTAAGATTAACAAGACTGCATTATAAGTTAGATTGTTGTGAATTAATGCTTGGGATTATAATTTTACATCTCTGGCACCTGCAATTAGTGATAGATCTTTTATGACTCAGACCAAAGGCAAAAGCAGAACTTCCCAAAACCACTTATCTCTCAAGTAGCTATCAAAGCGCTATACGTCTATTGTTTTTAATCTTTGATTTAAATAGACTCAGATGCTAACGAGATTAGCTGATTTAAAGAAGTCATCCCATCCCGCCTCAATGAAAGAAATGTTTGTTACAGCAAATCTTGCTCTTATTTAAATTTTCATTTAGACTGTTTCAATGATATTTTCGGCCGAAATCCATTTGTGCATAATATTCTCCGTATAAAACTCTACTATATGAGTCCTTATTTATTGATTTTAAGTTTCGACTTTGTAGACATTTATTTCATTTATAATTTATTAAATATATAATTTATTTATAACAATTTAAAATTTTTGGAATCATGAGTCAATATTTATTTTTAATATTATCTTCAGCTTTAATTATTTAATAATTTTGAAATCTAACCCATTAATATTTATATTGATATTGATATAAATAGGCTTCACTTTTAATTTTAATTATCTTTTAAATTAAAAACTTTAAATTAACTTTATATTTTTATTTTATTTTATTTTATTTAACTCGATATGGTGGAAAGACTTATGAGAAACCTCAATCTCAATGATGAAGATGAAGACTTGGACTCTACTACTTTTATTAATTCTACTACATTACTGACTCCTACTTAGACCTTTGGAATGTTGTTGAATGCTATATTGGAACATCTCGGGTTAGGCAGTTCAGACCGAATATAGATTTTAATTAGACTCTGTTGGTTCTAAATTTTGAGAAAATTAAAAAGAAATGGGATGCCGAATCCAAAAAGCTTAAGCATGCTAAATAACTGGTCTAGACTACGACACGATAGAGCCTTCATACGTTCTTAAAAAGAATATACCTGTGCTTGTTGATGGGCAAGTTAATTTTTGCCATTTAGAAAGAAAAATAACTGAAAAAGATTTTGAACACTTTCATGTTGCTGTAAATGAACTAAAGAATGATCTTGGTGATCGAAATTTTGCTATTGGCCTTATCAGATCTAGAGAAGGAGAGCATTAAGATCTATGGTTCTTTTTAGATCAAGCGCCAACTGTTCACAACAATTTTAGACCTCCTTTAGTAACATTCTTTCAAAATAATTTAATGGCGGTACCAAGATATCATACTAACTTTAATAATCACGAAGATCTCATTCAATTTATGAACTTCCATTTTATGAGACCGAACAATAACGATACTTTATTTGAGTAAAATTCTACAGAATTGTAGCTTTTCACGCTTGAATTCAATTAAAACTAGAAATTAAAAGGCATAGTTTGATTTAAAAACTTAATTAATTTTTAAAAAATAAAAACAATTATTTATTTATTTATTTTATTTATCAATTCACCCATATTAAAACTACAAGTCAATATTTAAATTTAATGTTGATATTTTTTTGTAATAATTATAATAATAATAATAATTATAATAATAATTATATTATTATTTGTAATAATAGTAATAATGGTAATAAATAGATTGATTGATTAATAAATACCTCTCAAGATTAACAAGACTGCATTATAAGTTAGATTGTTGTGAATTGATGCTTGGGATTATAATTTTACATCTCTGCACCTGCAATTAGTGATAGATCTTTTATGACTCAGACCAAAGGCAAAATCAGAACTTCCCAAAACCCCTTATCTCTCAAGTAGCTATCAAAGCGCTATACGTCTATTGTTTTTAATCTTTGCTTTAAATAGACTCAGATGCTAACGAGATTAGCTGATTTAAAGAAGTCATCCCATCCAGCCTCAATGAAAGAAATGTTTGTTACAGCAAATCTTGCTCTTATTTAAATTTTCATTTAGACTGTTTCAATGATATTTTTGGCCGAAATCCATTTGTGCATAATATTCTCCGTATAAAACTCTACTATATGAGTCCTTATTTATTGATTTTAAGTTTCGACTTTGTAGACATTTATTTCATTTATAATTTATTAAATATATAATTTATTTATAACAATTTAAAATTTTTGGAATCATGAGTCAATATTTATTTTTAATATTATCTTCAGCTTTAATTATTTAATAATTTTGAAATCTAACCCATTAATATTTATATTGATATTGATATAAATAGGCTTCACTTTTAATTTTAATTATCTTTTAAATTAAAAACTTTAAATTAACTTTATATTTTTATTTTATTTTATTTTATTTAACTCGATATGGTGGAAAGACTTATGAGAAACCTCAATCTCAATGATGAAGATGAAGACTTGGACTCTACTACTTTTATTAATTCTACTACAT